>PVKC010000250.1:0-67117 GCA_004027635.1 Crocidura indochinensis | reverse complement strand
ATCCATTCACTGTAGCAAAAATGACAGCCCTTTAAAACCAGTACTTTGAGCTTCCTTCTATAGAACCTTTCTCCAGGCCAACATTCAGCTTTGATTGTTTCTCCACCAGCTCTGTGGCCTTTGCTCATTTCTCTCATCTACACCCTGTGCACAGTATGAGGGTATTTGGTATTGGTTGGAGGTGTCTACAAGAACAAGGTTGTGCTTACTTTTGTATCCCTGTCCTTATTCAGTGCCTGG
Organism: Crocidura indochinensis; assembly: GCA_004027635.1. Lineage (NCBI taxonomy): Eukaryota > Metazoa > Chordata > Mammalia > Eulipotyphla > Soricidae > Crocidura > Crocidura indochinensis. The sequence continues at coordinate 66,877 of PVKC010000250.1, read as the reverse complement.
CACAATTCAGGAAATGTGTGTGGAATAGAAAGTAGTGCTTTGTGACATAACACGTATTTATCATTTTAAATTACAGTGTAAAATGCAGAGAAAGTAAATAAAATTCCACAGCTGCTGCTCTGTGACTCAGTGTCAGAATCAAGAGTGGATTGTTTTTCTCCCCTGACTGGAGCCACTGATTTGCAAGTCTCTCACTGCCACTTCTCCAAAAGTATCTGATCACAAGTAGTCCAGAACTGTCCATTTCAAATTAAAATGCCTCAATCGACATTATATCTTTATTTCAACATCTGCTTTTGAAAATTTTTCCCATGGAGGAAATGCAGCCTGAGGTCATCAAGTTCTTGTAGAATGGACAAAACACTAGGATCTCACTGAGGATATTCAATAGATATCTTATTCCCACATTCCCCCAAGTCTTTACATGTTATTCTCTGAAAAAAAAAAAAACAATTCAATATAGCCCACTTACCTTGAAACATATAACATGCATATACACAAATGCACACACATTAGTTATGCTGAAAGGAAATAGGAGGTAGTACAGAACCCAACTCAGATGATTTCCCAGTCCCTGCACCTCTTCCAGAATAAAGAACTCATTCACTTTCCCCTAGAACATATTTGCCTGTTGTAATCCTGCCCTCCATATCAATTCTGTTTTCTAACATTTTTCCCAAGGAAAATGTTCCTTAGAGATCTACTTTATGTGAAGCTAGAGGCCTCCCATATTCAGATTAAAGAAAGCTTACTATAGTCACCATTGTTCTAGTTATTCTTACTTCCAACCATAGTAAACATTTGGTAAATACTTGTTGAATGCTAGTTGAGTACTAAGAGGTTCAATTCAAAACTGGTGTCTTAAACAAAGGGAGCTATTTGAGAGAGAGAGAAGAGAGAGAGAGAGAATGTTCTCAGAGCCTAACCCCTATCCTTAACAAAGGAAGTGATATATAGAACTCTTTGGCCAAGGGAGCAGTGAATATAAGCTCATTAGTTCTAGCTGAACCATGTGCTTCATTTCTAGCCTTCATAACTACAAAATTGTCTTTGATGGTCATCCAAATAAATCAAAATATTTAAGTTAGAGAAAGTAGACTAATCAATGTAGAACAAATCAAAGATTAGCAAAACACCAACCTTACCAAAAAAAACTGATTTAGATCAGTGTCATAAATCACATAGATAATATTACATGTGTAACAAACTTCAGGTATCAGAGTATCCCAGACTGGGGGTGAAGGGGGTTTTCAGTAGACCGGTGGCAATACAGATAACTGGGTGCTCATCAGATCACTTTGGTTGAAAGGCGAGGTAGGAGCCAGTGAGGTGGCGCTAGAGGTAAGGTGTCTGCCTTGCAAGCGCTAGCCAAGGAAGGACTGTGATTCGATCCCCCGGCATCCCATATGGTTCCCCCAAGCCAAATTTCTGAGCACTTAGCCAGGAGTAACCCCTGAGCATCAAACGGGTGTAGCCAAGAAAAAAAAAAGGTGAGGTAACTGTGTATACCAAAATCATAAATGTAAACACCATTTTAAACACATTATTTTGGGGCCCGGGAGATAGCATGGAGGTAAGGCGTTTGCCTTTCATGCAAAAGGTCATCGATTAGAATCCCGGTGCCCCATATGGTCCCCCGTGCCTGCCAAGAGCAATTTCTGAGCATGGAGCCAGGAGTAACCCCTGAGCACTGCCGGGTGTGACCCCCAAAAAAAAACACATTATTTTAACCTTAATTAAAAAGAATCATAAAGAATTACATGGAGAGGAATTAAGTGGTGTCCTATAATGGTGTCCACTTACAGTTAGTTTTCTATATCCTAATTCTTTTTTAAGTCCTTTCTCCATTTGGTCCCTCAAAATGTTTGGCATTATCTCTTTTCTTTTTTTATTAGTAATTTTTATTGTGACGAAAAGTGAGTAACAAACCTTTCACAGTAATATTTGAGGTACATAGTGACAATTAATTAGGGCCATTCCCACCACCAGGGTTTTCTTCCTCCCCGCATGTGTTCCATATATCCCTCCTTCCCCCCTCCCCCCACCCCCGAGTGCTAGTGTAACTGTTTCCCTCTGTGTATAGTTTGTTGTAGATAGGGTATCTATTCTCTTGTGTTTGAGTTTGAGTTTGGTGTTTAAGTCTGATCATGTTTTATTTTTCACTCAATGTTCATACAGCTGTTTAGTCCTGGTATCATTTGTTTTTATTTTCCCCCTCAATTCAAATCCTTCCTTTTCTAACTACATAATCTGTTCTTTGCTTTTCAGATAACCATTTTTCTTTCTTTCTTCCTTCCTTTCTCTTTTCTTTTCCTTCTTTCTTTTTTCTTTTTTTCTTTCTTTCTCTTCTTTCATCTTTTTTGTTGCCACACTCAAAACTCTTTCTCTTTCCTTCTCTTTTTACTTTCTTTATTTTATTTTATGTTTTATTTTTATTTCTTGTTGCCACACACACAGGGATCTGGCTCTGCACTCAAGCACCCTGTGGAGTACAAGAGGTCAAATTCTAACCAGTCGCTATTTGCAAAGCAAATGTCCTACCTATTGTACTGTCACTACTCTGGACCCCAGATAATTTATGCTTAATACCACTCCACACCTTTGCATCCATTGATAAATCTACCGAGAGTGTGGCCCTGAATTTAAGCCAGGATTTTCAACTGCTGGAGTCTGTTCTGACTGCTCATCTTCTGTAATACTTGTAGAACATTCAGTTTCAATGTGATTTATTTTCACGCAAATACTTTCTTCTCAAGAACCATGCTTTCTGTTTTCTAATATCCAACTCAGAAATTCTCAAGTCAATACATATTTAGAAACGGGGATAACTTCTGATTTAAATTATCACTGAAAACTCTAAGGAAATGATATAAGGAAATGATATTGAAGTGTCCCTATTAACTCCAGTGGATAAAAGTCAGAATTTTATAATTAAAATTAAAATGTAGCTGGTCACTCTTCTTGGAAGCTTCACAAGACCATGTTTTATAACTCTCCTCCAAGTATCATCAGCTTCTTATTTTTGAACTTCCTTTTAGTTTATTCTTCCTTTACTCTCCATTATAGTTTGACTTACACAAGACCGTATCCTATATTTAAAAAAATTTTTTAAGCATTGTGACTTACAAAGTTGTTCATAGTTGAGTTTTAGACATACAGTGTTTTAGAACTAATCTCACCACCAGTGTCAACCTCTCTCCACCAATAATTCCAGAATCCATTCATGCCACCACCCACCATCCCAGCCTGTCATCATAACAGGCATCTTTTTAAGTTTTATTGTAAAACTTTGGGCTTCAAGATGTTATTGTTGTTGACTGGCTTGGATATTTAATTCTGTCCTTTCGTAAAAACACCAGTGCACCTAGGACCCCGTAGCCCCTTTTATCCTGTCATTTCATGTAAGTCTTTTTCCTTCCCCACTCAATTTCTTTTCTTCTCAGTATATTCTGGGCCCAGAGTTTTCTTGGCAACCCACATTTAAGCCATTGCATTTCTTCATTCATTTATTCTAAATACCACATATAACTAATATCATCTTGTATTTATCCTTCTTTTGGCTTACTTCACTTAACATAAAATCTTCGAGTTCCATTCATGTTGGGTGTATTGTGTGATTACATCATTTTTACAGCTTTGTAATACCCAATTTAATTGGAATTAAATTACCCAATTAAGTGATAATTATGATTCACTTAATGAACCACTCATCTGTTGTTGGACATCTAGGTTGATTCCAATTCTTAGCTACTGTACTAAGTGCTGTAATTATAGTGATCTGAATCCTTTTTGGATGAGTGGGGCTTTTTTGTTGTTGTTCTGAGAAAAGATACCCCAAAGTGGGATTGCTGGATCATATGGCAGTTCGATCCTATGTTTACAGAGAACCCCTCATAGTGTTTTCCATAGGAGTTGGTGCAGGCAACATTCCCACCAGCAGGGAAGAGAGTTCTTTATTCACTATAACCCCACCAACACAAATTGTTCCTAATACTTTTGATATGTGTCAAATTCACTAGTATAATATGATATCTCATTGTCATTTTGATTTGGATTTCCCTAAAGATAAGTGATGATGAGCATATTTATGTGCCTGTTGGCCATCTGTTTGTCTTCCCAGAGTTATTTATGCTCATTCCTTCTCCCATTTGTAATGTTTTTTTTATTTTAGATTTTTCAGGCTTAATCTTTGTGACTACTTTGTAAAGCTAGATATCAATCCCTTTTCTGTTATGTTGAGGGAAAATATTTTCTCCCAATCAGTCAGATGTCTTTAGTTTTAGTCTGTTTCTTTTGCGATACAGAAACTTTTTAATTCGCTATAGTCCTACTTATTCAGATTTGATAGCCCTTGCCTTTGGTATTGTTGAAGACTCCTTTGAGGTCTAGGTCTTAGAGTGTTCTACATATTTTCCTCAATGTACTTTATGGATTCAGGTATGATCTCAAGGTCTTTTATCCACTTTGAATTGACTTTTGTGTAAGGTGTGAGATCAGATACAGCTTTAATGAACATAATTATCTAGTTGTTCAAACACCATTTGTTGAAGAGGCAATCTTTATTCCATTTTATGTTCTTGGCTCCTTTGTCAAAGATTAATTGGCATATATTTGGGGGTTTGCCACTGGGTATTCTGTTATGACTAATTGATATGAAAGTATGTCTTTTCTAATATGGTGCTCTTTTAATCACTATAGCTTTGTAGTATAGTTTCAAGTTAGATAATGAGATGCCTCCCAGTTTCTTGTTTTCCAGGTTTTTGGGTATCCTGGTCTTTTATGGTTCCACACCGACTTTATAATTGATTGTTTTAAGTCTTGAATAATGTTGTCTGAATTTGGAAAGGATTGCATTGAATCTATACAGTAATTTAGGTAAGATGGTCATTTTGATAGCATTTATTCTTCCGATCCACGAGCATGGAATGTTTTTCCATTTCCTTAGATCTTATTCAATTTCTCTGTATATATTCTCTCTGAAGAATATCTTCCCCAACAGTTTAGTGATCTGTGTGTTGATCATTTTGAAACCTACCTGTATCTATAAATCACATATCTCTCCTGATATCCAGTCTCAAAAATTGAATAGCTTCTTAGGCACTTTATTTGTATGCCCCTAAGTATATCCACATCACTTTTCTTCCCTAGATTATCTCTTCTACAAAACTTTAGATCAGACTTTTGTTCTTTGATTCCACCTCCTGATTCTTAATTCTATCTACTTCTCTCCATTCCAGTTGTGATACTGAAACCATGTCACCTGATTGCTCTTTAACTCTCACCTACTGTGTTTATTCCTTCCACAAATGCCCTCTCTAATCTATTCTTCACACTATTACAATCCAATGATATTTTTGAAAGTCAAATATTATCATGCAAAGAGAACTTTCTGCTTAAGGGTCTTCAAAATGCCCCCATTGTTTTTGTTATAAATTCAAGTTTCCTTAGAAACCTTATATAATCTATTTTCTTTAACATCCTTCTTTCCATTTTCTACCTCTGCTCTGTTCGCTTTCATCTGCTGTATACTATATTGGACACTGTCTTAGTATCTCTATCTCTCATTTCTAGATTTGTCTTTTGCTTGTGTTCCAACCCGACCTGTTCCACTATCTCTTCCATGAAAATACACAAACACACAGATGAACACACATGCACACACACTTTGCTTGCTAACACCTACTGTTCTAGATTTCAATCTCATTTCAGTCTCTTACCTCTCTTGCATCCTCTAATCTTCTGATCTACCTCTCCGTTTTGCTACCATAAAAATTGCTACTGTACCTCACAGGGATCTTACACTATATTGCAACTTCCTATGTCATTTGTACTCAAAAACAATGTGCCCAGAGAATATGGGTGGGTCAGTGAATAAATAGATGGTGCAGAGCCTGTTAATTGAGTGGTGGATTTTGGGAAACTGTTTAATGAAAGGCATCAAAGAGATAGTACAATCAACTCAGCTTTTATCCCTTGGCTTCACATAATGGTCCTATATACCACCAAGAGAGAGCCAGGAGTAAGTCCTGATCACTGCTGGCTGTGTGGCCCAAAAATACAATCAAAAATTAAGAAGGAAACAATTTTGAGGGAAATTGGTTATTTTTTGATAATATATTTAAGCACTATGATTGTAGTTGGGTTCCAGTCATAAACAGAACACCCCCCACCCTTCACCAGTGCAACATTCCCACCACGAATGTCCTTCATCTCCTTCTTCCCGACATCTGCCCATATTCGAGACAGGCATTCTACTTCTCTTACTCATTAACATTTTCATGATAGTTGTTAGTGTAGTTATTTCTCTAACTGCACTTAATACTCTTTATGGTGAGTTTCATATCATGAGCCAATCCTGCCAACCCTCATCTCTATTTCTCTGGGCATTATCACAATGTCTTTTATGTTTCTTAAAACCCATAGGTGAGTGAGACTAGTCTGTGTCTGTCTTTCTCTGACTTATTTCACTCAGCTTAATAGTTTCCATGTCCAGCCACGTATAGGAAAATTTCATAACTTCATCTCTCCTGATGGCTGCATAATATTCCACTGTGTATACGTACCAGAGTTTCTTTAGCCATTCCTCTGTTGAAAGGCATCTTGGTTGTTTCCAGAGACTGGCTAATGTAAATAGTGCTGCAACAAATATAGGTATGAAGAAGGCATTTTTGTATTGTGCTTTTTTTGTTCCTAGGGTATATCTATAGGAGTGGTATAGCTGGATCATATGAGACCTCAATTTCCAGTTTTTTTGAGGAATCTCCATATTGTTTATATTCCAGAAAGGCTAGACTAGATCTACATCTTCTAGCCAGTGAACCCAACCATAACATATAGAAAAAAAAAACACATTTTGTGTATATTTTCAAGATTCATTTTCTATGTCAAGGGCATGAAACCTAAAGCTCTTCTTTTCACCTTTCTGACAACCTGCATTGCATCATCAGAGTATTTTTCTCCCCTATGATCTTTATTTCACTGACTGACAAAAATATATGTAACTTTAATTTCCAATGCACTCACTATTTTCCTTATGATAGTTCTTCAGGATAGCTCATCCTCAACTCTTCATTTGTGTTCTGTCACAGCCTTCACACCATCCATGCTAATTTGTTTCCAACTTACAGTTGTTAGTTTTGCCCCATTGTAGTGTATGTTCTTGAATTGGCACTGAAAATTTAGAGCCTGAACTTTTGGGTAGTAATTACATTTTTTTTTAATTTTTGGCCACACTGTTGACACTTAGGGGTTACTCCTGGCTAAGCACTCAGAAATTGCTCCTAACTTGGGGCACCATATGGGACGTTGGGGGTTCGAACCACGGTTTCATCCTGGGTCAGCTACATACAAGGCAAATGCCCTACCTCAAGGCCATTGCTCTGGCCCCTAATTACAATTTCTGTTTTCAAGGGGAATACGAATTTTATGTGCCTCAGGTCAGAAAACAAAAAAGCTGTTTCTATTTACAGGCAAAGTTTACTACAAATGAGAATTAGAAAAACCAGGTCTTTGTTTAAATAGGGAACAATGGACTTTATTTAATTTAAAAGTATACCTCTACACTACTGTTACTGAAGGGGTACCATGCATATCACTTTACCTCCTTTAAGCACCCAATTCCTGACCAGAGTGATCATTTCCAGCTATCATATGGTGGTTCCTTCTCTGCCCTAATGCACTCCTCCACTTATTGTGGTAAACTTGCTACCTGGGACTTGCCCTTCTATGGATATTATTAGATTATTATTATTTTTTATATTCCACAAATGAGTGCGATCATTCTATGTCTATCCCTCACTCTCTAACTCATTTTACTCAGAATAGTACTCTCTATATCCATCCAGGTAAAAACAAATTTCATGACTACATTTTTTAAAAAGCTGTATAGTATTCCATTTGGTAGATATATCAGATTATTATCCACTCATATGTTCTCAGGCACTTGGGTTGTTTATAAATGTTGGCCATTGTGAATAGTGCTGCAATGAATATACGGTGCAAATGCCTTTTCTGCATTGTTTTGGGGCCCCTAAGGTATCCTCCTAGAAGTGGTATTTCTGGATCATTAATTTGCTCAATTACTACCATTTTGAGGAATGTCCATATTGTTTTGGTTGGTTTGTTTCTTTTGTTTTTCGGCCACACCCAGTAACACTCAGGGGTTAGTCCTGGCTATGCACTTAGAAATTGCTCCTGACTTGAGGGGCCAAATGGGAAGCGGAGGGATCGAACCGCAGTCCATCCTAGGCTAGCACGTGCAAGGCAGATGCCTTACACCCTGCGCCACCACTCCAGCCCCCCATATTGTTTTCCAAAATGACTGGACCCATCTACATTCCCACCATAGTGGTAGACTGGGGGAAGGAAGGAGACTAGGGATATTGGTGTTGGGAAATATACTCTGGTGAAGGAATAATTATGGAAAGATTGCATAAACTGAAACTCAGTTATCAGCAGCTTTGTAACTCACACTTTGATCTCACACTCAATTTAAAAATTTATTTAAAAAATGGAAGCAAAAAAACATTCCTTTGGTGGAAAGAAAGGCAGTAAAGCATGTGAGTATCTTGCCTTTCACAAAGCAGGCCCAGATTTGATTTCTGGAACCCCAAATGGTCCCCTGAGTTCCTGCTAAGAGTGTTCTCTGAGGAGAGAACCAGAATTAAGCCTTGGGAAACCCCCCAAATAAAAGTAGAGATGTGACAGAGACATCCAAAATGTACTGCTATTTTATACCATCACAGGAGAAATAAACTAGTAAGAGTGTTTCACTTTGAATATTAAGTAGAAATTGGCAACAATGACTTAATGACCAGGATATATGGGAAGGATTAAATGAGATAAATGCAGATAGTCAGAGTAGAGCCATACCTACAACACTCTTTATATCTGACTTATCCGCTTTCCTAATTTACATTTGTCAGATTATCTTTCGGAAAACACTTTGCTTTCAACAGAAAATATGTAATTATTTTGAGGTGACAAGAAAATCTATTTCTACCTCTTATTTTATTTTTAAATATCTTCCCAGAGATATAAAAATTATATGACTATTATAGCTAGCAAATGAATGAAGTATTGTCACATGTCATTTTTGCTTGTCTTCTTGCATGTTTCTGCCAGCATTAAAAACATATAGTAGTAATTAAGTCTTCTTTAGAAATAATTTCTTATTGCTAATGTACTTTCAGTTCCCTCAACGAGACATCATAAATTGATAAATTATTCTGTTGGCAGCAGTAACAACAACAGAGCCTGCATAATTGTGAACCCTTCCCATGCTGGTACTTAGCAAGTAATTATCCAGACTGATTTCCTCACTTTGGAACAAGGAGCCCAGCATTAACAGATTTTCAGAAAAATTCCTTCATTCTGTTTCGGGGGTCAAAGGCATTAGTCACTTAGCAAATGAGCTCTTAGAAATAAGGTCTTATTGCTTTATAACCTCACCTCTTACTAATTTTGATAGAATTTGGACCAGTTAAGAGACTGGTTTATAAATGAATCTGAATAGAAGAGTTCTAAGCTTAGCTTTAAGATTAGAATTATTTAGAGGAATACAATGTATTGTGTAAATAAAAGGAGACAGATGGGTTAAAGGGGGAACAGAACATTTCCATTTTAGCTCAGCTTAAGAAATCTAGGCCAACGCTGATAAAAATTGAAGAAACACAGATTGAAACTAGACCTGTATTACAAGAGAAGCAGCAATATATTAAAAGTCCAAATACAAGTGGTTTCCACTAAAGGAACCATTTACACTAATTTAAGAAAGGTTGCTTTCCAATTGTACTTTCAGATTTGAGGTTTTTTTTTTTAATAACTTTAGTCATCGCTGATCAAAATAATTTGGAGGAGTGAAATCTCAAGGACATTTCTAAAACAGAAAACAGATCATGCTGCAGCAAAAATATACTGGGTAAGGCTAACCCCAATTCTTTCTCTGCCACCCTTTAAGGTTCTTCTATACCCGAAATTATAGAGCCAAAGTAAATCCTGAAAATGGTCAAGTGTAGACACAAAACCAAAAATAAACAGTTATATTTTTATGATTGACTCTTCACATTCACAATGTATTTCTTAGTAGATTAACAATATTTTAAATTCAGAACTCTCCCACATCCTTTTCAATGTCACTGCTTATTTCATGTTTCGCTTTTAAAATGTAATGCCTATCATATGATGAAAGAAAGCAGAGATTTCTTTCTTTCATTTTTTTCTTTTGTTTTTTTGGGCCACACCCATTTGATGCTCAGAGGTTACTCCTGGCTAAGCACTCAGAAATTGCCCCTGGCTAGGGGGAACCACGTGGGACGCCGGGGGATTGAACCACAGTCCTTCCTTGGCTAGCACTTGCAAGGCAGACACCTTACCTCTAGCGCCACCTCGCCGGCCCCAAAAGCAGAGATTTCTTAATCAGAAATGTATTACTTTCAGTTTACCTTCTTTAATCAATAAAAATCCCATTCCATAGCTTGTCATAAGTAGAATTCTTTTTTAATAATTGTATTTTAATCATAGTGGCTTACATATCATTCTCAATAATATTTTAGGTACATATCAACATTGAGTCAGGGGAATTCCCACCACCAAACTGTCCTACCTCCACACCTTTTCCCATCCTGCCTCCCATAGCCTCCACCCTCACCCCCGAGGCTGCTAGAATGAGTGCCTAGCTTACTACTTAGTGATCTTACAACTGTTTGGTCATGGTATCTCCATTATATCCCCCTCTAATTGGGAGGCGGGACTAGATAGTTAAAGTTATGTGGTTTTGTTTGAGAAGATAAAAATAATAAGATGGGGTAAAAATCAAAACTGCCGAAAATGGGCGGAGTCCTTCTAGAGGCTCTCATCCTTGGTTTGGGAGACGAAGGGGAAAAAGAAGGTGAAACGCCACAACCATATAAAAAGAAGTATTGAATAAAATATCCAGTGAGCACTACAGCAATAAAGATAGGCACCATATACTTGCCATGGACCTGATATAAAAAATATGACAGAGCACAAATCGTGAGATAAGAAGAAAGAAAAATAAATAATTAAAAAATGGAGACAACCAGTTCAATATCTACACCAATTCAAAGAAATTGACAAAACTCGATAGATTTAAAAAAAGGATTATTTCGTGCTTTTTGTCTCTTTTTTTATATATATTTTATTTTTCCCCCTCCTACATAGGCACAGTAAACTTTGGGGTCATTCGAAAAATAATTCCCTTGACCTAAGGGATACTGAGTTTCTCCATCCTTGGAGTATATTGTCATGGGATTAACTATAGGGTCCTTTCTATTTTATTTTCTCCCTCGCATAACTAGAATTCTAAAAAGTCATCAAAACATGGAAGACAAGCACTAATTCTAAAAAGCCCCCCAAAATATGTTATTGTTAGGCAAGCACTAATTCTAAAAAGTCCCCAAAAATGTTATTGTTAGGCAAGCACTAATTCTAAAAAGCCCCCAAAAAGTATGTTATTGTTGCTGCTGTTATTTAAAATAAGCAAAAGGAGCAACTGAAATATATTTCATGGCTGACTCATATAAGATGAATGGAAAATTTTTCCATATTCTCAATTAAATGCAGAAATAAATTAAGTAAATTTAAAAAGAATGAATTCTCGGGCATTCATGAATTTAAACTGATACCTTCTAGAATCTTAGCCTCTCCTATGCTTTGAAAAGGCAGGGTCATATGTGATGTGGCAGAGACTGAAATAATGATTGGGGGCCGGGCGGTGGCGCTGGTGGTAAGGTGCCTGCCTTGCCTGCGCTAACCTAGGATGGACCTCGGTTCGATCCCCCGGTTCCCCATATGGTCCCCCGTGTCTGCCAGGAGCGACTTCTGAGCGAATAGCCAGGAGTAACCTCTGAGTGTCACTGGGTGTGACCCAAAAACCAAAAAGAAAAAAAAAAAAGAAAAGAAATAATGAGAAAGACAGGAAAGGAAAGAAATCAAGATGGGGGTGGATAGTAAAAAAGCAGGCAAACAGGAGTAACAGAGGCAGAAGTCAGACCCCTTAGACACGGGGTGGTATAGAGGGATGACATACATGCATATCTATAGCACACTAGAGATGTGCCTGTCTTGGAGGCAGATGGTAGGTAGGAGGGGACCTGGGGACATTGATGGAGGGAAGTTGGCATTGATAGTGGAATTGATAATATACTGTCTGTGATATACTGTATTGTAGCATTGTATATCTACAACTAAACTATGAATAACTATAAATATGGTGTCTTCATAAAAATTATTTTAAAGAAGGAAAAACAGACATGATGAACGGCTGGATTCAGATAGTCCAACCAAATGCAGGAAGATTGCTCAAAATGCTATAGTACATGGTTTGTGAGCAGGAATCCCATGTTCAATCCAGGGTCAGATGTGACCCAGAAAGAAAATTTTAAAGATATATTTCAAGCCATTCGTTTAGAGAAAGAATAATTTATATTCTATCAAGTTGATGGTTGAATGGGTTAAATAAACTTGCAGCCTAAAAAGATTCACAAAGATGAGCATATCAGCTAAACAGAATTAATCATAATCCTAAGAAATGTGTTGAGGGGCTGAAGAAATGGTATGGTGTGTAGGTCGCTTGCCTTGTATGCTGCCGATAACTCGACTCTGATCCCTGGTATTCCATATGGTCCCATGAGCTTTGCCAGGTGTGATTCATGGCACAGAGCTAGAGTAAGCCCTGAGCATTGCCTGATGATCACCACCAGAAAAATAATGCATTCAACAAATGAGCTTGATAGAGAGTATGGACAGATCACACCAAGATATGTTAGGAATCCAAAGGGGCTCAGTCTTTCTGCTATCTCTCTGGCCCCTTTTCTTCCAATTCCATTTTTATTGCTATCATAAGTTTCAATTTCCTTCTGCTTTTTTATTTTTATTCTGTCTATCCTGTTGTTGACTTTTCCATCTCTTCCTTGAATTGCTGAATAACTACTTTCTTTTCTTCGTTCATAGAGTTAATTGCCTCCTCACATTGCTTTTCATATTAAATGAATATTCAAATGTCTGCTCACTTTTTATCTCCTTTGGGCAAGATTTTTCTTGGGTGCTTTTTAAATCTTTAATAGTTTCTGCTAGTCATTTCACAATGTTCTCTAGGCATCTTTACAGGAATAGCATACCAATATTTTCCCTCTCTTTGCTATTCTTTGCATTTGGGTCACTTATTCTTGATGATTGTATTTTTCTGGATCTTCTTTGGTTTTTGTTTTGCTATTTTAAGACACACTTCCAGGGTGACAAACAGGGGTCTGGTTTCACACAAAAAAAAACTTTCTTTTTGTGGTGCTTATCTTTATTGTTGGAGTGCTCACTGGTTATTTTATTTGACACTTCTTTTTGCACTGTTTAGGTGTTTCACCTTCTTTTTCCCCTTTGTCTCTCAAACCAATGATGAGCGCCTCTAGAAGGACCCCACCCATTTTTGGCGTATTTGATTTTCACCCCAGTTTATCACTTTTCACTTCTTCAAACAAAACCGCACAACTAGAACTATCTAGTCCCGCCTCCCAGTTAGAGGGGGAAATAAGGGAAGTAACAAGACCAAACAAGTATAAGACCACTAAGCTGTAAGCTAGGCACAGAGGAGACCACCTATTCTAGCAGCCCCAAGGGAGAGGGAGGTGGATATGGGTGGTAGGATGAGAATGGAGGTGGAAGGAGGACAATTTGATATGGGAATCCCCCTTATTTCATGTTGATATGTACCTAAAATATTATTGCCAACAATATACAAAAAATAAAGAAATATTATTAAAAAAAAACCTTTCTTTTGCCTCAAGCCAAGACAGATAGCTCCCTGCAACTAAAGTACCCCTTGAATTAAACCCAATGTGAGGTTCTGACTTCCCTCTTTTTGAACCATGTTGCATCCAGAAGAGCTTTGCTCTCACTAGCTTTAAGTCTTCACACAATTTTTTGGAAGCCAGGGCTACGTGTTTGAACTCTAAAGCTGGGAGCTCAGCAGTCTGCAACATCTTTCTCTTTACTTCCATTGAAAAACTTCTGGCTAAACATAATTGCTTCTGTCCCCTCTTCTAGAAATCTTGGGATCTAAGAGATAGAAACCTTCATATTCGCTGAAAATTAAAATGATGTTGTTTTGTTCTTCTGTTTTTCTGATTTTTCATTGATTCTGGGAGACTAAAAAATGCCCATAGCCATCTACCTTACAGATTAGAGTGCTGATTACTGATTAGTTTAAAATGACTATCATAAAACTACATATTCTTTTCTTTCATTCTATCATTCATCTTTATTAAGCAAAGCACTTGTTGAAACTATTGGGTATGCTCAGGAGATGATTTTCTTCTCTAGCAGAGACAGGTACTAGTAATTTGTTTCAAACATATACAAGTAATTTGGCATAAGTACTGTCTGATAGCTTCAAAGCAGAAGGTTAGGAAGAAGGCAAATATTAATTCTCTGCAGCAATCCAAGCTTTGTTGGAGCAAAAGGCATTTAAATCAAGCCTTTAAATTGTGGGTAAAAATTTGACAAACACCAATATGATAAGGTATTTGTGATAAATGTGACTGGCACTAACACATGTATCAAACTGGAACAATGTAGAAATTTGGGGGACATGGCAGGAGTATTCTGACTAGAGTATGGACACATTGGATAGAGAAAATCTTTTTTTAAAGTGTCTTTTTTTTTTTTTTTGGTTTTTGGGCCACACCCGGTGACACTCAGGGGTTACTCCTGGCTATGCGCTCAGAATTCGCTCCTGGCTTGGGGGACCATATGGGAAACCGGGGGTTAGAACCGCGGTCCGTCCTAGGCTAGCTCAGGCAAAGCAACACCTTACCTCCAGTGCCACCACCCGACTCCCAAGAGTCTCTTTTTTTTTTTTTAAGTCTTGAAGAGGTGGTCAGGAGGGTTGTTAATCAGTGGCTACTTCATCCTAGACACAAGGGGACAGGACCTGGCAAAGGATTTTTTTCCTTATATTATTCGTTGTTGTTACTATTGTTTTTGATTTGGGGAAGAGTAACCTACCATATTTGCTTTCATGATGATGGTTTGTATCAAGAATTTTAGTTAATTAATCTTTCTCATGGGTAGAGATGAATTCCTATGTTTTAACTTGTGAATGAAAAAAATATAACTGAAGGAATTCTTTGTTATTGCTACATATCTAAAAAATATCTCTCCTAATTAGCTTTTGTGCCATCATTTTGCCTTTGGGGTGCTTATTTTTGGTTTGGGAGCTATATCTTCTAGGTGGTTGGAGCTAACCTGTCTCTACTAAGGACTTGCTACAAGCAGTCCATAGGAAACAATGCTGTGTTGGGTATTAAACAGTGACTTCCAGACATGTGCTTCCTCATATATGCTTGCTCAGCCATTTGAGCTATCTCTGTAGCCTTCCCACCTTTTAAATTTACAAATACTAAGCATTCAAATTAACTTAAATCAAGAAAGAAATGAGATAACTAGAATATATATGACATTGGGGACTTAAAAGATTGCTGAATTCAAAATGTAATAATGACTAAATTTAATACCTTATATACTTCTTACAAAGACATTCCTGTCATTCATAGTTCTCGCCCTTTTCACTACTCTGGTGTCCCTGGGTGTTAATACTTTCCAAAGGTTTAATTTTCTATCTAATATACTTAGTTCTTTGATTCTCAATATGCTTCATAATCTTCATATATATTAACTCATAAGTAATGGACCTGGTCAGGCCCTGCTCTTCTCTACCAGACTGATGTATGACAGAAATTTGAGATTGTGAATTGGGGACTAAAATTCTCAACTAAAGAAATGACAGCAGCAACTGAGGAAAGCACCTTTGTTGGGCTTCATTCCTAGGCTCTGAAAAGTACAGTAAGCAAGAAGCCTTCATTCCCCTTCAGTGGAAATTGAATGTTAAAAAATATATATTGTGGTTTGGAATCTGAAAGTTGTGACTTACCCTCCATTTCTGTTTTTCTACTTCTGTCTTTATACAAGTTTCAACTGTATGCCTTTTGAGTCATTCTTCAACTCTTTACCCAGTTTTGCATCCACAATTTGAGACTTATTCTTTATGACAAGAGCAAGATGACAATTTACACTCCAGGGAGAAAATAAAGGAAAAAGCAGATATAAGTACATATCAGTATTACCTCAGATCTCTGTATTTCCTTGACCTTTACCCTGGCTAAATGCTAAGTCTTAACTATAATTTTTCTTATAAGAAAATCTTTCCTTAAAATGACTTTTCAAAAAGTAGTTTGTTTATGAATTTGGAGATAGTTCAGAAGTCAGGGGTACATGTCTTGACTGTTCAGGAAACTGAGTTTGAACTCAGAACTCATGACCCTGTTGGATGGGACCAAACATTGAACTGCCAATATGTTTGGCCAAATACCTCTTGGAGTAGCCCTAGGATCCCCTTGAATGCTTAAGAAGATCCCATAAAAAAGGTTTATCTCTCATATGTTGAATTTTTAAAAATGAGTTTCAGGTTTGTTCTCCAGTCCCAGTCCTCCATAATATTGGAGCTAGAACACAATGAAACACACAGCGGTGAGAAGTTTTGGTTTAATCTAATCCTTGGAGCCTACCACTGTTCAACTGTTTAAGTCCTTGATTGTACTGTAATTTGCAGCAGTTTGGTCACATGGTGTGGTCACCCTGGAATCCTCACAGTTGGTAACTGTCAGATAAAACCCTCAGTCTTCCTGTGTGCAATCCTGACATGCTAAATGTAGCTATTTTCCAATCAGTTTTAAAAAGTCGCCTTAAAAATACTTTTGAATATATTCATGTTACTAGATGCACACTTTTCTATGAATAATAAATCTCATTAATTCAGAAGGATGAAAGGGAGACCTCATTTCAGTCCAGGTGGAACGGCTGAATTGTGGATTGTTTTTGAATGTACCAAAAGGAGTGATACTTACATATATAATAAGAGCATGACTTTTTGGTTTACATGGGGAAGAGAAAATGAACTCTTTAAAGGCAGTTTCAGAGAATGGAGGTGGCTGTAAAGGATGGGAAGGAAGGAGAAAATTTTGCTTCAGTATTCAGAAAAGCTTGTCAGCATTTCTGGCCTGGATCAGCTCAGTGATTGACCTTATTATAACATTATGCTGAAGCTGGAAGAGGTCAGATGGGGCTTGTCCTTTCTAGGGTCCTGCTCAGCCAGTGTGTACCAATCTGAGTCAGACCAAGGGCTGCCTGGATTCAAGTAATACTCCTTTAGCTCATTAGTTTCTAACCTTGGGTAACTTTTTAAAAAATTAATTGCGTTCAGTCTCAAAAAGTTAGAATTTAGATAATAAGACTTTGGCAGTGTTTAAGTTTTTAGGATTGGCAGCAAATTAACTACATCACCACCATAAAGTCTTCAAGACCTTTTACCACTTTGAATAACTTATTTAATCTTTCTCTGCCTCATTTTGATTCTCTGTCATGGGATTGGTTATTTTGTGAAGTTTGTTTGGGAGAAGGGGGGGCGGCATTCACTTAAAATAGTGAGTGTCAGGTAGTGTCATATATTTTGTTAATATAAAGAAATATTTTCTTAATGCAATCGAGACATGCTAAAGAAGACTTCTTTGACCCTTTTTCTTGATGCAGTAATCAGAGAGCTCACAATTGGTGCTGGAGGACACCTATCTAGGTATCCTTCCTGTGGCCTGTACCCATGTCTGACATGGTTGGAAAGGTTGGAAAGGGGTCTAGTAAGGGGGCTAGAACACAAAGGAAGAACTTGGAGGACCAGATCAAGAGGAAAACACAGTGATTTGCTACTATTCCTGGAAGAAGTATGAGTAGGACCTGATACCCCACCTCCCCTCCTCTACTATATCCTGGCAGCTGCAGGTATTTAGGAAAATGATTCTTTATAGTTGCTGACTTGACTCATTCCTTCATTCAGTTAACTTTTCTAACGGGAAGGAGCATTGAGCTCATAGAGCAAAGATCTTTTTAAAACATTTATGCAGTAAATACTTTATTCAGCAAGAAGCATACATATGGTTTTTTGAGTTGTTACAAATTCCATATGAGCTATGTGAACAAAACTATTAGGAAAAATAGTACTTATTCAGGCTGTATCTTTGTAGATTATAATAGCTACATCTCTTTTTTATTATTTTTATATATTTTATACATGGAGCTATAATAAAATTATATTACATAATTTGTGAAATTTGTTTGAATGATCTTATTGTAGATTTTTTGTGATGAACTCAAAACAGTTATGCTCATTTGGTTAACAGCTCTAATTATGTCTAGTCCTAAAATGATAGGAAAACTCATAATAAATACAGATATCAGTGAGTTCTAAAAAGGCTTATGGAAAACAGATAAAATAATAGTTTGGAAACAAAGGATAAAATAATGGGCACTGTTTTGCTACCCACAACAGTCTCTCAAACTCAGTTACATGTTTGTTTTTATTGAGAGTAGAAGACAACTTCCAAACAGTGCTTATGGGCCTCTGGGGTCAATCCTGGCAGTATAGGCCAGAGGGCTTGCTCCCAGTAATACTGAGGCCATCGTGACCATACCTGGCCATGGTCAAAGGTGTTCAGAGTCATGGGAGTGATAGGGATTGAACTGAAATCTCAAGCATGTAAGATAGATGTGTGCCCCTATCATTGAATTATCCCTCCCCCCTGACTCTATAGTGATTTATTCTGAATACTGTTGGTTCAGCTCCAAGAAGTGTTGTCTGTTCTATAAGGTCTGAATTTTTTATGCTAAGCCTATTGCCTCAAGGCTGAACTTTGTCCCTGATTTGCGATAACAAGGAATTTTCCCCTTTTGGGAAGAATAACTTGATTAGAAACAGACATCGCTAGTGTAACGGACTCCAGAGACATAAGTAATGCTCTATAGATGAGGGCAATGACCCAGGTGTCTTTGACTTTGTGTTTGACTTTTAAGTGACTTTACTTTGAATGTAGGAACAAGAACAAGACCACAAGGTCAATAAGGAGCATTATTCTCGGGATTTTCATACACTATTGACTACCTCTGATGCTCATTATGCTTGGAGTGTCACTATCACCAACACAGTCAGAGCCTCCAGAATGATCTTTCTTTCTTGAACCTAATTTGTTTAAAGTTCTCCATGCATATTACCCAGTTCTAAGAACTTTAGGGAACTATTCAGTGTGGCTTATGAAATCCCATGATCAGCATCATATCTCCCTAGTTTATATGTGAGGGTTTGCTCTCATATAGTCCATTGGCTCTTCAGAGCATATCTCTCTTCTTTTTCAGAAGACCCCAAGTTCTGCCTCTTTCCCAATAGAAAGTAAAGTTTTTGTTCACATAGGACTCAACTCAAGCATCCCAGAGTATGCACCATCCTTGAACTTGGGAGATGCTTCTTGCCAATGCACTTGTTGCTTCGCTACATTCACCATTTCTTCGAGAAGCCAATTCTTTTTTGGGAAGGGCACAAGGCAATGCTCAGGGATTACTCCTGGTTCTGCACTAAGGAATCACTCTTGGCAGGCTTGGGAGACCTCTGAGATGTTGGAGATCAAACTTGGGTTATTCACAGTCAAGGCAAATGCTCTACCAGCTGTACTATTGCTCCAACCCCAAAAAATCTGATTCTTTTGATGGATCTTGAATTCTGTGAGGGCAGGAAATAGTCTTGTTTGGTTTGCCTTCTAAGCAGTTGGGTTATAATTGGGTGAATGAATACACAACTGTTTCAAAAGTCCTGGATTTAAGAAGAACCAGAATGTAAAACATCCAGTCCTACTCTTAAAAGTTATAAACTTTAGAAGATGTAGATGAAGAGGGAAAAAAGCGGCAAAGTGATGAAAACACTCCTTATAAATACCCTTTGAGGAACCAAGGCAAGAACGTTCACCTTCTAATTTCTCAGGGTTGATTGCTTCCATCCACTCTGATCCAGCCTGTGGTATATATTTTTAGATAACCTGGAATTTTACATGTGAGCAGAATTCCAGTCTAAAAATATTTTCCCCAAACTATGCTGTGACCAAAGTTGATTTAATTGAAATGCTACCGCAGAGATGTTAAAGGTGGGCAAACTAAGAAAAGAGCATTTTTGAAATTTTGTTGCAATTTTAAACTTATTCAGAAATATTTTCATAAATTGGCTAAGGATTTTTGTTATTACCTTTATCATCTTGTTCTTTATAATTTATGTGAGTTATGAAACAGGCAAATAGATTGTCAAATTTTCATATATACAAGTATATTTTCATATATACAAGTATAGTCACTAACATCAGACAGCGACTTTTAAATGCTTATTAAACATAAAGTACTAAACATCTTGGGAGCAAAGTGAGAAACAGTCTGCCCTAAAAACTGTATGTCACATATGGTCCCCCGTGCCTGCCAGGAGCTATTTCTGAGCAGACAGCCAGGAGTAAGCCCTGAGCCCAGCCGGGTGTGGCCCAAAAACCAAGAAAAAAAAAAAAACCTACTTGTTCGTGTACATTTTTGCTTAACACGTATTTATTAAGCTTGTATTGTGTGCAAATCACTGGGCTATTTCTAGTGTAAAGTAATAAGAATTATAGGCAGATATGCACATATTTATGTACAGGGTGTGATGAAAAAAATGAAGAGTAATGATACTATGGTATCATGATCCTGGTGAATGAAAGGTATAGGAACATGAAACTAATGTACATAAATTACGGCTGGTGCAATAAGTTCTACTGATGGTCAGACCAGAAAGAGCCTATCTCTGCAAGTGATATTGTACCCAGTATTCTACAGAAAAAGTTGGAGATGTAAGTCTGGAATACAAGAATAGCAAAGATAGGGACTGGAGCAGTGGCACAGGGGTAGGGCATTTGCCTTACTCACAGCTAACCTAGGATGGACCAAGGTTTGATCCTCCATTGTCCCATATGGTCCCCTGAGTCAGGATCAATTTTTGAGCACAGAGTCAGAAGTAACCCCTGATCGCTGCCGGGTGTGACTCAAAAATCAAAAACAAACCAACAAAAAGAATAGCAAAGATAAAGAGCATTGCAGAGCTAGGTGCTAAAAGAAATGCCTATTGTGACTAGCATTTAGACATGAAGCAAACAGAAATGTGAGAAAGCCAAAGAGATAGGAAGGAAGATGAGTAAATGAGGAATAAAATACTACTTATTCAGATCTAAATATCATGTTTTATATATTTTATATGTGTGTCTCATTTTATCTCCTGGATCACCCTTTAGTTTCACTTTCAACTACTATTTGTATTGGTATGTACTAGAACAGAATAGTTCATCATTCATAACAACAGGCACTAAATATATAATTCATGAGGGCTATTGGAGTCTATATCATAACATTTGCAACTCTAGCAAGAATTAATGTCTCATTGCTAAGATGGCATGATATTTATAAAGGAATAAGTGTGAGGTTCTGATGCCCAAATTCTTATAGCTTGACTTAGAACCAATACCTCTAAAATGCTTTATTACTTCAATATACTTTGGGTAAAATAAAATACTTTGGTAAAATAAAACAAAATACATAATGTGTTATAATGGAAATATGCATCATCATGAAAAAACAGGAAGGGATACTGTATTTCAGTTACAGGAGCTTCATTATAGTGAAATGTGGGGAGCAGTCTAAATGGTATGAACGATATGTCAAATTTTAACTGTTAGAGTATGTAATTCTGGGAGTTTTTATATCATTAAAGGACTCTCTTTTTAATTGTTCAGAGCTCATTTTAAATTTAACAATTCCATTAAATAATTTAATATGAGTAATAATGAATTATAATATTGTATTTAATAAATTGGAAGTTAAAATATCCATGCACATAACAAACTGACGGTCGAAAGAACTAAGTGGCATTAAGTTGTTCATTTTCATAGTAGGAGCTCATTTCATTAAAAAGTAGATAATTCTGGGTTTGTAGTTAAATTCCATTTATTTGGAGATAGGGTTTATTCAGTTTTATTAAAAGTGAAACACATTCTTTTCTACAATATTCTTTTAATGTAACCCAATATCTCCCATGCAAATTAATAGCAACCAACTATGCCCTTCCCTTTGTACCATTGCTTACTTTAGATTTATTTCTTGTAAGGAGACATAATGTTCCGATAAAAGATTCTCAGGGATCTATTTAAAAAAATGCTATTCGAGCAACAGCCAAATTACAAAATAGTTGTCATTTTAGAAGATTCATTACCAGTTTGGAAACGGGAGATTTTGGTCCCAGCAGATCGCATGATAGCAGCCTCCCTGTGGTCTTCAACTGTACCTCACACGTGTACTTGGTATTAAAAAAATACCCTTTTGGGGGCCGGGCGGTGGCGTTGCAGGTAAGGTGCCTGCCTTACCGCGCTAGCCTTGGACGGACCACGGTTCGATCCCCCGGTTCCCATATGGTCCCCCGTGCCTGCCAGGAGCGACTTCTGAGCGCATAGCCAGGAGTAACCCCTGAGCGTCACTGGGTGTGGCCCCAAAAACCAAAAAAAAAATACCCTTTTTAAATGCTCATAATAAAATATAAAGGTTTATGTGAGATCTATGTTAATTTTCCATATGCACATAAACAAATGACCAAAAACCATTAATTTACCATCTTTGAGCTACTGCAATATTCTGAACCTAAACATACTAACATCCCTTACTATCAAAATAAACTTCCAAAATCTGACTTTCATCATATTAGTTTCCTTATTAAAAGCCTTTTCTCCCTCTCTATCATTAAAGCAAAACCCAAACCCATCCAGCTAGTACTCGGAAATGTCACCAGAGCCTCCACTGATTTTTCAGGTGCTGTCGCTCAGAATTCCTCACTTAGAAATGGCAAGTTGAACTTATTGACACCTGTCTAAGTACTGTTCCCCCACATCCCCTACAAGTTTAAGATACATTTTTGTCATGTTTCTTTTTTCCTGCCCCACCCATCTCCAGTAGCACTTTGCTTCACCTCTAGTGGAAAAATCTTTAAAGTATTTCACTCAGTCAGTGGCTCAGCAAGTATTTATTAATGCCTAATATATGCCAGGCATAGTAGGCGGAGGGAAAAACAGCAGAGGTCAATCCAGGGAGCTGCTCATCTTTGTGTAGCTGGTTAAAATAGGACTTGCCAATGTGATATTAGGCTTTGCTTCTCCAAGTCACGTTGCCATCACTATGCAATTTCAGCTCCCCCACTGGTAATTTTGCATTGGCAAGCTCCAAATTGTACAGCAATTTGTGAAGTTTTGCTTAAAAGCTCAGAGTCAAGTTGATGGTTTGATTGGTGGGCTTTGGTTTGAGTGTTTCCATTTCAATGGGTTTTCCTTGTGTATTTAAGTTGTTATTCTTTTAGCCAAAAAAAATTTTTTACAATTGCTTATACTGTTTGATTTCGGAAAGCATACTTAAATTCTAAATAAGCAAGTAGAAATACATATTTATCTACATTGGTTAAAAGATAATAGATCTTGGGCACATTCTACAAATGTTTATCGAGTTATGCTTAGGTTCAGAATATTGCAGTAGCTCAAAGATGGTAAATTAATGGTTTTTTTTGCCATTTGTTTATGTGCTTATGGAAAATCAACACAAATCTCACATAAACCTTTATTTCATTATGCACATTTAAACAGGGAATTTTTAATACAAAGTGCCAAACTTCTGACTTCTTTGAACCATTTATCTGATAGCTCAATGGTTGGAGCTGTTATTCCAGAAGTGAGGCCACTAAGAAGGTTCACACTCTTCAGTCCCCCTTAGCAGTCCCCTTGTCCTTTAGTTTCCTGTACTGGGCTTTCTTAGTGCTATGGACTAGGCTGAAGCACAGACCAATTCTCAAAGGTGACCCTGCTTCCTAGAGTTTGTCCCTTTAAGGTCACCTTCAGGATCTTGTTACAAAAGCAGACCCCAGAGGAGGAAAGAAAGGAGTATATTGGGGGTGAGGACAGGAGCCAAGATTCTTGTCTAAGAATAGTCCTCCCTGATGATAGAAATTTGTGCAAGTACCATTGTTTGTTCCCTGTTTATGTCTCCTAGAAATGCAGATACCTAGTTTGGAAATTACTGGATTTCCAAATTTCCAGACTAATTTGACAATAAACCATTGATATTGTCCATCTACATTACTTGAACAAATTTATGAAACACGTCAAAGTAAAATTAATATGTCACATATTCAATAAAATGTAAATTGACAGAATTTACCTTGAAGTCTTATGACTCTAGTCATTGATTACTCATGATATATGATTATTTTGTCCTATGAACCAATATTTGCCTTTTTTATCTCTGGAAAAAAAAAAGAGTTGGCTAAACACATGCATTTTTTTTCTTTTTTTCTTTTTTTTTCTTTTTTTGGGCCACACCCGGTTACTCCTGGCTATTTGCTCAGAAGTCGCTCCTGGTAGGCACGGGGGACCATATGGGGAACCGGGGGATCGAACCGCGGTCCATCCTAGGTTAGCGCAGGCAAGGTAGGTACCTTATCTCTAGCGCCATCGCTCAGCCCCCACTTTTTTTTTAACAAATGCATTTTTACAAGCAAAATTGCCTTAAAATGTTTATGTAAAATTATTTAAATTTTCTTAAGATTTAAATTCAGGTGCTAACTTGTACAAAATCTAGCTTACATTCCCTCTTTCTAAAACAAAAATTTGGAAGACACTCAATAGATCCAGCTTTTCTCTGATAGTCCTAGAATTGCTTTTCTTGCACTATTATCATGTAACCTATAATTCTTGAACTTTAGTTATTTAGATAAATGTTTATAACTATATAATTTTGGCTGTATATGCCAGAGAAGTATTCATTGAAGGATAACATTAGCAAACTTCCTCTCTCACTCCAGCTCAAATAGAAACTATTCCCTTTCCAAAGTCCACAGATTTGCAGATGTGCTGCAGTGCTCAGGAAGATTTTTCTGATTAGGAATCTAACAATCATCAGAGTAATTCATGCAATGATTTTATGCAAGAAATTTTATTATTTTAATAGCTTACAGTGTTTGATATTTTAATGTAATTATGTTTAATTATATATTCTAATCAGCATTGGCCAGGCTCTGCATCTAGAGCTATGTAAAATAAGCTAATGGAAAATTTTTCTCTTGCTTTTTTTTAAATCAGAAATTAAATCCTAAAGTGAAACTGAATGCAATCCAACAAGCAATCTCTTGCCAGAGAAAATATTGGTATAATATATTTGAATGGCCTAGTTTATCAGTTCATTTGGCTAAATCCCCAAGTCAGACATTGGTTTAGAATTATTTTGAAGTTCTAGCTCCCACATTTCCATCACCCTGCTTTTAGTAATTTTTGTCTTGTTTTACTAACTTTTTGTTTGTTTGTTTGTTTTTGGGCCACACCCGGTGACGCTCAGGAGTTACTCCTGGCTATTCACTCAGAAGTTGCTCCTGGCAGGCACGGGGGACCATATGGGGAACCGGGGGATCGAACCGCGGTCCGTCCTAGGTTAGCACAAGGCAAGGCAGGCACCTTACCTCCAGTGCCACCGCCCGGCCCCTTGTTTTACTAACTTTTACAGAAGCACTTTGAAAGTAAGGGTGATGTGATTTTGAGAGACGTACCAATAAAGTTGTGTGTTGTGATGGCTTATGACAACTAGAATGGGATTGGGGTGTGTTTTACTGAGCAAAGTAAGCCAGAGGTAGAAGGACAAGTACAGATGCATTCTCTCTGTTCATAGAAAAGCAAACCAAAGGTGTAGACATCATCAGTGTCCCTCTTTCTGCTACCCTTGTCTCTTTTGCTTCATGCATTTTCTCTTCTCTTTCTCTTCTTAGAGGACTGAGAGATACTGAAAGAAGGCAGGGGGTATTAATGTGTTAACTACAGGTATTAAAATGCAAATTTAAGTTTCAAATTGAGTTTGAGAGTAGTAAAAATAAGTTTCCAACTAGTAATACAGACACATAAGTGAGGGTCTCAAGCACTTGAATGGTGCTAAGGGAGCTAACAGTATACACTAAAACCATAGCTGATGAGTGGAAGGAAAGGAACTGTGGACTAGAAGAGGATGGTCATGGACACTTCTTGGCAGGATGGGAGTAACTTTGTACATTAATTCCAGAAACTTCAACAATAGCCCCATTTCATAAGCTATAATTTAAAAATTTAAGAACATAAATAACATTATGTATTATAGTCATTGTTAGAAGTAGAGAAGATGAGAGAGTTGAGATTAATGTGCAGTATGAGGCTTGGGGGTTTCTTTTATCTATGTTGACCATTTTGAGTTGATGATAAAGAGGTTCATAAAAAAAGCATGGACAAGAATGCAACTCGTTCCTATGCAACCCGTCACTCACAGCTAAGCAGTTATGTGATGTTTCCTGTTGCTTCTCCACACTCCCTGGGTTTGCTGGCAGTCAGAACTTGAGAGAGGGTGGGCAATGCGAAGTGTTAAGTTTAATGTGAATTTGTGAGGGCTTAAATGTCACCTTGCTTCTATGAATAAACTCATTTAGAATGTCCCTCTCTCTCCTCCTCTTGTCACTTTTGCTTTAGAGCAACTTTTCTCCAAGAGGACTGAGAGAAACTGCAAAGGCAGGAGGAAGATATTAATCTATAAACAATTTCGTTTGAAAACAAGCCCAGGAAATTGAATATTTACTTGAATTTTTACCAGGAAGCCATTCTGTTTCCCATTCCACCAACTGCCCAGTAGGTACATCTTGTTTGGCTGAGACAGATGGTTCTTCAGTCAGCTAAGGCCATGTTTACATCATAGGGTAGAAGATGGAACACCTGGTGTATTGTTCTCATTGTGTTTATTTTTATCAGATAACTTTAACGAAAAAGAAAATGTTGTTTTATTTATCATATGAAATACCATCCTCAGCTAGGGATTTTGTCATGATGATGGCAATGAAGGTAAACTTGTAGTTAATGTGGACATAGACCATAATTCTCAAATATTAAAAATGTTACTCACTGCAGCCAAAAAGATAGTACAGGTATTTATGTACTAACCTTCCACACAGATGAGCCGGGTTCGAGCCCCAGCACCACATATTGTCATCTGGGTCCCACCATAAGTGATTCCTAAAGAGAGATCCAAGAGTCAACCCTGAGAGCCTCTGGGTGTGGCCCTAAATTCTTAAAAATTAAGTTATTCACACAAACAAAAAAGGAGCAACATGGGGACAGTACAGATCCTTCTCCATCCTGAACCTTTTTAGAGGCAAGAAGTTACAATTTATAAGTAGCCTCTAGAGCAAAGCAGCAAGAGCCCCATGCCATGTACTCTTTTGATTCCCAAATCCAGAGCCTTATGGAAGAAAACACCTACTTACTTGCTTTTAATTTGGTGGTGTTCTAGGCCTATAAGGGAAGGTTAAAAGCAAAAAGGCAAACTCGTATGTATGTGTGTATATATCATATCCCATAATAGTGATATAGTTCCCTTAGCAGCATATCATTGCACTACATGCTCCAGATGAAAAAAATATGAGACTATGGAAGTCCAGATTAAGTCTGTACAGATGAGTCAGAATTCAGATACATTGTCAACATCCACGCTATTCTGTGCAGCAGCTTTGCCAAAAACAGAGCCCAAGAGCCCTCCAAAAGCAAGTAGGCTTTATTCTGATGTGGAACTGTTCTTGCTTTTAGAACGTAAATACTTATTTTGAAACAATTTACTTTAGGATCTATTTATCTTATTTTTAATATTATCTTTATTTAAGCACCTTAATTAACAAGCATGATTGTAGTTGGGTTTCAGTCATAAAAGAACAATCCCCCTTCACCAGTGCAGCATTCCCATCACTAATATCCCAATCTTACTTTTCCATCCCGAATGGCCTGTATTCAAGACAGTCATTCTACTTCTCTCACTCATAACCATCTCCACCATAGTTGTCAGTGTAGTTATTTCTCTAACTGCATTCACCACTCTTTGTAGTGAGCTTTATATTGTGAGCCAGTCCTTCCAGTTCTCATCTCTATTGTCTCTGGGCATAATTGCAATAATGTCTTTGATTTTTTCCTAAAATTCATAGATGAGTGAGATGATTCTGTATCTATCTCTTGCCCTTTGACTTATTACACTCATCATAATAGATGCCATGTACATCCATGTATAGGAAAATGTTATGACTTCATCTCTTCCAACAGCTGCATAATATTTCATTGTGTATATGTAACACAGTTTTTATAGCCATTCATCTGTTGAAGGACATCTTGGTTGTTTCCAGAGTCTGGCTATTTTAAATAGCACGGCAATTAATATAGGTGTGAAGACGGCATTTTTAAATTGTATTTTTGTGTTCCCAGGGTATATCCGTAAGAGTAGAGATCATATGGGAGTTCAATTTCCAGATCTTTGAGGAATCTCCATATTGTTTTCCATAAAGGCTGAACTAGCCGGCATTCCCACCAGTAGTGAATGGGAGTTTTTTTCTCTATACATCCCCATAGCACTGATTGATTTTATTCATTGTGATGTGTGCCAGTCTCTGTGGCATGAGATGGTTCCTCATAGTTGTTCTGATGTACGTCTCCCTGATGATTAGTGATGCAGAGCATTTGTTTCATGTGTCTTTTGCCCATTTGCATTTCTTCTTTGAGGAACTATCCATTTCTTCTCCCCTTTTTTGCTGGGGTTAAATTTTTTTTTCATGTTAATTTCTGTCAGTATCTTTTATATTTTCGATATTAGCCACTTCTCTGATGGGTATTGTGTGAATAGTTTCTCCCATTCTGTGGGTGACTTTGGTATCCTAGGCACTATTTATTTTAAGGTGCAAGAACTTCTCAGCTTAATATAGTTCCATCTGTTTATCTTTGCTTCTACTTATCCTCCTTGAAGATGCCTTTAGTCTCAATGTCATGGAGTGTTTTACCTACGTGTTGTTCTATATACCTTATGATTTTAGTCTTTAATTCATTTGGATTTGACCTTTGGGCATGGTGTTAAGTGGAGGTCTGAGTTCACTTTTTTGCAAGTAGCTGACCATTGTCCTAACACCACTCATTGAAGAGGCTTTCCTTGATCCATTTTGCATTTCTTGCCCCTTTATCAAAGATTAATTGATTGTATGTTGGGGGACATATTCTGAATACTCAAGTCTATTCCACTGATCTAAGGGTCTATTCAATATCATGCTGTTTTAATGACTATAGCTTTATAATATGATTTAAAGTTGGAGATATATATATGTGTGTGTATATATATATATATATATATATATATATATATAGTCTACTTTCATCCATTTCTCTTTTCTAGTATAGTATGTTCTTATTGAGTTTCACCCTGGTTAACCATCAAAGGGTGACAGGGCAGTGTTGAGTTCTCCCACTTATGTTTTGCTATTGATAACTTCTTTCAGATTTGTAAACAATTGTATTAAATATTTTTCTGATCCCTCATTGTATCCATATTTGTTTAGGAGTGTGATTTTTTTCCTGTTTTACGTATCCTTTGATTAGTACAAAATGTTTATCTTTGTCTCTTATAACTTTTCTGTATCTAAAGTTTATGTCATCTGATATTAATATGGCTACTCCAGCTTTTATAAGGTTGTTGCTTCCTTGGATGATTTTTCTCCAGATTTTGATTTTGTGTCTATGTTCTGACCATTCAGATTTGTTTCTTGCAAAACATTGGTTTCAACTATTTTTTATCCATTTTGACACTCTGTGTCTGTTAACAGGTGCATTTAGTCCATAGATTTTGAAATACATAATTGTCATGAGATTTAGTGTTATCTTTGTGTCTGTTGGTCTGTATTGTCATAAAATAGACCTATCAGTTTTTCTTTTAAGGCTGGTTGTGAGTCTGTAAAGTTTCTGAGCTGTTGCCTATTCATGAAACTATGTATACTTCCTTAAGACTTAAAAGTGAGTCAAACTGTGTGCAGTATTCTAGGTAAAGCATTCATTTCATTAAGTTTTGTCACTATATTCGACCACTGCCTTCTGGCCTTGATGGTTTCTTGTGACAAGTCTGCTGTAAATCTTAAGCATGTTCTTTTGAATGTAATTTCCCTTTTTGATCTTGCTGCTTTCAGTGTTCTTTTTCTATCTGTGGGATTCATTATTGTGACTGTAATGTGTCTTGGGTGTTTTGTTCGGGTCTCTTTTAGCTAGTACTTTTCAGGCATGCAGGATTTGGTTGAATGCAGTCTTTAGCTCTGGGAATTTCTCTGTAATGATGTCCTCACTGTTGATTCTTTCTGGGGATTATCTTCCTGGGTCTCTGGGACGCCAATGATTTCATGTTGTTTCTGTGAATTTATCAAAATTTTCTATTTTAATCCATTCACATTCTTTGAGTAATATTTCCACTGTCTGATCATTTGCTTTAAGGCCCTTTTCCAATCTCTTCTGCTGTATGGAGTTGTTTTGCATCTCATCTTCCTTCTCGCTGATTCTGTCTTCAGCTGCTATTACTTGGTTGGAGATGTTTACTATTGAGGTTTTCAATTCATATACCTAGTTTTTCAGTCCTGTTATTTCAGTTTGGAGTTTTTGATTTCTATCTTTGTGGTCTGTTCAGCTCAATTTATGCTTTCTTTGAGTTTTATGAACATCCTCCATATTTCTATGTAAACTCCTTATCTGAGAGACTAACTAGATGATTGGTACTTTTTTTGGGTCATTAGAACTGTCGTCTTCATTCTCCATGCATGATACTGTCCTGCATTGTTTCTTCATTGACATGCTTGTAGCATGGATTTTATGACGTGTTGTGTTGGGGTTCATGAGCTAGAGATGCTCCTTTGCCTCTACCCTTCATTGGAGGAATCAGCCTATCTTGAGCAGAGCCATGAAGAAATCTTGTCCGCTGGGGCCTTTCTTGGCTTGTGCTGGGTCCTATAGAGTTTATGTCTACTGGGGCCTTTCTTGGCTACCTCACACAGAAAAGCAGGAAATTAGTAAGGGATCAAATCAGTAACCTTTATGTCTTTTTTTTGTGCCCAAACACATAGCAGGAATCTTGAGGATCAATTTTAACTTTTTAGAAAGGGGAAAAAAATCCTACTAATCATGGGCTACAAGGTTACCTTACCTTACAACAATGTGAACATGGATGTGTGGACTCTTCGAGATAAGGAAAAGGGAACTGAGTGGGAAGCATGGTGACATGATTGTCCCAGGCAGATCTGAGTCCCTTCTCTGCCCTGTCTAGCTCTGTAAGTTACTCTGGAATTTGCTTTACAGGACAAAAACACTTCTGAAATTTTTGTGGACTACAGATGCCAAAGTATATTGACTTTACATGCTCTTTAAAACATGTAAGAGACTTTACCAGTGGAAGATATGCTCACTCCGTGCCAGAGCAATAGGATGATATGTAGGTAACTTGACTTGCATATAGCCAGACTGATTCAATCCCTTGCACTACATGTGGTTCCCCAAGTTCCATCAGGAATAATCCCTGAATACAGAGCCAAAGCAACACAGAATGTGAACTCAAACCTTGTCACCCCCCAAAAAACAAACACATGGTATTGTCACTCATATATATTTACAATACTTACAGAAAAACACAGCAAAAGCATGACGTTCTTTTAGTCTCTTAATACCTGCATGTGAATTATTCATTCATTCTCTTCAGCCAGGTCACACTTAAATTACAAGCCTTACAGAGCAGAGAAATAGAACCGGAAATAATGAATATACATTGCATGTATATAGCAAAGGGGATACAGTACATATGCCTTACGTGCAACAACCATCTGGTGCTGGTTTTATTCTCAGCACCACAAAGTCCCTGGAGTACCACCAGACAAAGGCCTGAAGGCACCGGCTCTGTTGGTGACCAAGGTAATCCCCAGCAATGTAGGATCCAAGCAGCACCATATCCTTACCCTTGTATTGAACTCCCTTCAGCTGGTAATTGCCAGGAGGCCACCTGATCATTGCTCAGGATCCTTCCCTTTTTTCTACTCTTCATTTTAAAAGGAAGAAGAAAGAAATGTCCAGGCCTTAATCCAAGACTGCAATATTGTACCTCTTAGTTTCTGGATGTCCCTAGAGATATGTGCTCAGAATCTCTTCTACACTAGGAGCCCTTCGACCTCATCAGTATTCAATTCCCAGACACCAGCTACAGGTGACCTCTCAACAGTCTTCTCCATGTTCTGTGCTCTACTCTAGTCTTTGTCTTCCCATAGATAGCTCACCTTAGAGCATAAATCCTACCTCCCAGAGAGGTGGATGAGTTCTTCAGCCTACCTAAGCATTCATCTTCAGATCAGTTCTTATCTGTGTATTGACATTGTCCTGTCTAATGTAAATATTTTTAGTTCTTAGTGAAGGTGGTGAATGCAAGCCTCATTGTGAATTGGAACTGCCACTTAGCAGATTCTTTAGGCAAACTGCATTCCTCTCAGTGACTCATTTTCTTCACTTAAAATGTTGATAACAGTGTCTGACACATAATAAGTACTGAGTAGGTACTGGATTTTAGTCACCAAAAGCAGAATAAACAGCATTATCCCTAAATTTAATAAGCTCCTCTTCACCCACGACACTGTATTTACTCTAGGGTTCTTTTAGGGAAGTCTGATTAAGGTCTATGTCCTGCTGTCCCATAGATCCAAAGCAACCTCTTTCACATTGTTGTTTTTTGCTTAATCTATTATGTACCTCCATGTTTCTCCTTTGTCTCTTCTCTCCTTGCCTAGCTCTCTCATTTGAACTTCAAGTAGCTAAGAGCTTTTTACTTAAATTTTAAAGCAGTTTATAAATAGGCTGCTTAGTTTCAGCCAGCAGGTAAAAGCTTTCATTATATTGTTCCTCCCTCCAATAGTACTGTTAACTGGGGCTCCCATAAAAGATGGAAAGTTGAGAATTGTGTTTTCCTCTTAGTAATTAAGAAAGCATCATCTGAAACCTAAGCAGTATTTTTCCTTTCTCCTACCTACTATTAACTGATGTCATTTTGATTAGCAGTCAGTATCTTTGCTATATATCTGTGCTGGCCCACACACAGCAGTATTCCTGTTTTCCCAGCAAAGTACCCAATACATTCCCAGTATTAGGTACTTAGGGGACCAGAGAGCTAAGGGATTCAGCCACACACAGAACAAGTGCATTAGCCCCTGTACAACACCTGTAGTTTTTATCCCTCCAGGAGAAAAAATTTTCCTACATTACACAAAATGTTATCCATGAATTAGAAACTTTAAAGTCCAAACGAGGTTCTTATTTAATGTGAAAGCAAATTATTTTAATATATGACTTAGTGTTCACATCAGGGTAAAAATGAGAATATAAACCATGGTTGTTGCTTTGAAAGAATCACATATTGAGGTGAAATTTCTGGACTGCTTTTCAGAAATCTCCCTTTATGTTCAAAATCTGAAATGAAATTGCCTCAGAATTATTCCGAATGACATTTTCCCCCAAATTTCAATATATAAGTATACTTGGCCTTGTTAACAGTTATGTAATAAATCATGCCTCTCATTTTCCAGAGTTAATTTCACCCATCACTATTTTTAATTTGGAAAACATAGTGAAAACTAGATAGGAAGCAAAGAAAATAACTGAGAGAAGCCATTTTTTGATGGTATATAAAAGTCATAACAGCAGATTTGAAATAAGGAGTGTTCTCAAAATATAGCTCAATAAAGGATCCAACAGTATTATCCTTCTCTAAATACTTATCACATTTATTTATCCTTGCCTTCCCCAAAGACTTCTACTTGTGTCCTATAAATGTGTGTGGCAGTAAAGGAAGGAATTGCAGGTATCCTGCTATTCTTAGTTAGGAAAAAAGTCAATATAATGCACCCTCACTGTGTAATTGAGGGATAGTTAGTGTGAAGAGATCAACCTTGAAGAGAGCAAAAAGGAATGGGCTCTCCTTCCCTGGCAATTCACAGGTTATTTGGGAAGCAGGAGGGGGTCACCTGCCTCAGACACCTGCTGTTTCTCATTTTCCTCAGGCACATTTTCCATCACTGCCATTGTATTCTGTCACTGTTCAATCTTGTTCTGAAGTTTTTCTCTTTCAAATGGATTAATAGAAACCCTGCATAATGTTTCTTAATATGACCCATTACCAAAAAAACAAGCTAACAGCTTATCTGAGTCAGTCTCCTCTAAAAAAATATCTTTTCTAAACACTTTTAATAAAATCCTCCATCACATAAAGAGAAATATTAGCAACTTACCAATTATACTTGGTAATTAAGAGTAGATTTTTGTGGTTCAGTACCATGCTATCACCTTCCCTCTCTGTTTCATTACTCTGATCTGATTTACTGAATAATTTACTGAAATATCTTTCAGCATTCAGTTGTTAAGATATAACCTCATTTTAGTGACACCACTTCCACAATGTCTTAAAATGAAAAGTATCATTTAGGAGAAAATTAGAGATTGCAAAAGCTATTATTTTCAACAGAATTTCAAAGCTGGGTTTTGGGTATCGTTTACTTGAGCAAGTAGCTTATACCCTTTATAGGAAGAAATCCTTTGTGGGAAATAAGATCTTCAATTATGGCAGCACTCCCTTCCCAGGTGAGCAACTTGAGAGCCCATGGAAATGCCAGTCTTTTGTATTACGTATGTGGAGTTAAAAAGGCCCACGAAAATTTTCTTCTCTCTGCTGAGATGAAGGAAACTTTACCTCAATCCCAAAACTGTGCTTCCCTGATGTTGTGAATGTCTGATATGACAGGTTTAAAGTTGTTACTTAAAAATTACCTGACTATAATTAGTTATTGATGCTTATTAAGGAAAATACATAATTGTCAAAGTATATTTTGGCATATTTTCATAAGAGGAAAATGGTAGACTTAATATAGTATATTAATTATAGTCTTTAAATCCAAGACAGACCATACTGCCTTGTATCCCACTATGTTCCTACTACTCTATTATGCATATGATTTAATAGCTCTGAGTCAATAGCTTACAAATTTATAAAATAGAAAGTAAATTAATTATTATTTTTGCAGATATTATGTAAATTAGCAGCTGAATCAAATGTAATCTAAGTTCAGTGGGATCATATACTTAATTTAGAGCTTTAATTCTGGTTATTTTTAAATTACAAGGTGCATACTGTTCAGTATTGACTTTGGTGCAAAGAGATAGTATATGGATAAGGCTCTTACTTTGCACTAAGCTAAACCTAGTCTGATCTCGTCTGATCTCCAGCAACAGAGATGTTCTCCCAAGCACCACCAACACTGATTCTTGAACCAGAAGTAAGTCCTGGACATCACTAGCTATGTCCAGATAGCTATATGTAAATATGTATGTAAATGTATATATATTATATATAGCTTAAAATCAATATTTTATTTGTCAAAATATGCCAGTTATCTGTGAGCTGACATTTTCCAGGAACTCTGGTGGACTTCAGAAATTTCAGGAGGCCCTGAATGGTTTGGTGGTGTTTACTCCAATTCTGAGCTTCCATAGAAAATTATAGGGAAGAGTGACTCTCAGGCAACAGAAACTCTGTTGTGGACTAATTGAATATTCTTGGCTACAATGCTAACCGACCATCAAAACACAACCTTTGATCTTGGGGATCTTAGAAAAAGCCCTGTACTATGCAAAGCAATACACTGAAGAAAAGAATGATTTAACACATTCTAGGGGAGTTTATGAGGAGATGTGGGATGATGAACAGAAACAAGACCCAGGGAAGAAGGCTGTCTTCATGACAAGATGGCAGCTTCCATGTCCAACTCTGGTGGGAGTTAGGTTATTCACCTTCGTCTTTTGAAAAGAGGTTGAAAATGCAACCTGTAGAGGTTGATTGGATTGTATCATATTTTGGTTATGTTTGTTTGGGGAGCAGTTCTAAATGGTAGAATAAAATACCTTTTTATATAACCAAGTTTCTTATAGGACTGGACTTGTGTGTAAAAGAGTACGGAATCTTTAACAGTATTTCTCTAGCTCCAAAACCTCATT
Source organism: Crocidura indochinensis (assembly GCA_004027635.1). NCBI lineage: Eukaryota > Metazoa > Chordata > Mammalia > Eulipotyphla > Soricidae > Crocidura > Crocidura indochinensis. The sequence goes on along the minus strand of PVKC010000250.1, from coordinate 31,025 downwards.
TTCTTGAAAGTTGGTTTAATATTTTGGTTTTATAAAATAGTCCTTTTTATTGAAAAGACTGGTGAGTATCAAACATGATTTATTTCTTTTCTCAGTGACATGCAGGAAAGCTTAGCCCAGGAAATAGCATATTGGCCTGCATGTCCCCCTCACACAGGCCTGTTTTGGAAGCAACGTGGAGGCTTTTCTTATTAAAGAGGCAGCTCTATGTTTCTGCGAACAACGCTGCCTTACAACCAAGTGTCACTTCTGCCTCTTAGCTTCTGAGATAAAAAAAAATCAGAGTGACCTCTCAGCCCTCTCTGATTAGTGATACTAGGCCAAGAGTACCAAGCATAGGGTAAAGGGAAGATCATGCTAAACCCGGAGTTTGTGAACTCACACTGATTGGCACTCAAGAGAAAAGCCAGAAACATGGTGGGAAGGGCTGATCAGAAAGCAAATCAGGTGAAAAACTTTGGAGTGGTCCAAACCCAGAAACACACTGGAAATAGTACAGCTCTTAAAAAACTGAAGCATTTCCCATCAAAAAGCCCCCACCCATTCATTCTCATCCTTCAATGTGAATTCTAGTGATTTCATTCCTGTGAGAAGAGATTTCCCCAGGCCCACTCACAAGTGGAAAAGTAAGTCTTTGGGGCCACTGAACATAGAAAACACTGAAAGCAGTCTGGCTGCCTAGAAACTAGTTCCTCAAACTGCCCCATGCATCAGACTGATTTCTCCAACTATATTCATGAATATATCATCCTTTACATGAGGAGAGCCCCTGGCACTGCCTGAAGTGAGTGTGCTGAGCTCTGTGCCAGGGAAGAAGGCAGCCTCCCTGTCACCCTCCCAAGTCCATTTCCACTCAGCTGCAGACTGCAGACAGCCTCTTGTTCTCTCAACTGCAGAACTCCCTGTATTACAGGACCTGGGAAGATCCAGTGCTGCATTCCATCATTTCCCCAGCTCCAAGGATGCCTTAGATCAGGTCAAATACTTCCCCCACTAGAAGGCAAAAAGCATGTTTATATTCAGAGGAATCTGACAATTATTTCTATGTGAATATGGCAACTATAGGCTTTCCTTATAAGAAGCAGCTCTACATTTCTGAGAATGATGATGCCTTACAACTAAGTGTCACATCTGCTTCTTAGTCTCTGAGACAAAGGTTCAGGGGGTGGGAGAAAGGATCTTGCTCTGAAAGTGTGGAGTAGAAAACTGTGGCTAGAGAGACCAATGGCCTACCAAAGTCTCCAGGATGCTGGGCTGTGGGTATGCATACCAGTCCTACCCCAGTCTGCTGCAGAAAAGCTATATTGATGAGTGGGTCTCTGTTAACCCAACTCCAAACCAGGGGTCTGGCGTTTTTTGGAAGCCTTCAGTGATACTGGCAACCCTTAGGTACATTCCATGTCTGTCTATTTATGTGTCTCTCCTATCAGGCACAGAGCTTTGCTCCAGACTACCTGTATTCATTGTAAAACTAGGAAAGGGTGCAGTCCTGTGTGTTTCTCTGACCACTCTGGTGCTCATTTGGATTCCTTGCTCAATTATTCTTGTGCCAGGAAAGAAGCTAAGTCCATTGAGACATTCACTTTACAACTCCCACATACTGGGGAGCTTCAGACTTTGCAAAAGACTGGAGGGAAACATTCTTCTTTGCTTTTTCCACTGTTTACAACTGCCCTCGTGTTTATCAACCAACAGCCATTGAGCACTTCTGTGTGCCAGATGCTATAGAGTTCTTAGTGGGGAGATAAAATTATGGTACCACCTTCCCCATCCTAGCAAAGGTTTTTAAGACATACCCCTGTAGTTCACAGTCCCTACCTCATGTTACTTAAGCAGAGAAATGGCTGATCGATATACGTGGTGGAATATTACTAATTCATAGAAAGGATGATGTCATGCAATTTGATGCTACTTAGATGGATCAGAGAGTACTGTGTTAAGTGAAATCAGTTAGAGGGAGAGGAGAAGACTCAGAATCATATCTCACAACAACAGTGATGGAACAGAACTGCTAGAACCGTAAAGAAAGACACTATTCTAGACTTCATCCTATGACTTGTGCAAATACCAAGATCTCCACTTAGAGGCCTGAGTCTCTCAGCCACAACTGAGTGGAAAGTTTCTTGACACCATAAAAAGTCCTTGAGGTGTGAAAATTGCATGTGTTTGGACCCTATTCCCATGACAGTATGCTTCAAAGGCAGAGAAACCCTGTATCTTTTAGGCCAAGGGAATTCCCTTTCTAATTTCCCCCAATATTTACTGTCCTTATGCAAAACAAAAACAAAGAAACAAACCTTGCCACACCAGCCCTTCTTCCTTTTATCTTTTCTTTTTTTTTTCTTTCATTTTCATGATTATTGTTCAGTTGTTGTATTTGTTGCTGTGGTGCTTTTTTGTAGTTACTGGTTTTGGTCTTTTGTTTGATTTTTGTTTTGTTTATTTTGTTACTGTTTTTTTATGTTTTTTGTATTTTTGTCATGTGTTCTTCCTTTTCCCCTTCTTTTTTTTTTTTTTGAGGGGGCCATACCCAGTGGCAACCTGGCTATGTGCTCCTGGCTTGGGGGACCATTTGGGATGCTGGGGGATTGAACCACGGTAAGTCCTAGGCTAGCGCCAGCAAGGCAGACACCTTACCACTCTGCGCCACTAGTCTGGCTCCCCTTTATTCTTTTTAATTTGATATTTATAGCCTCTAGACAAACTTTTCCCAGTTTTTTTCCTTATTTGTTGTTGTTTTTTCTTTTTTGTATTTTTCTTTTTTTTTTTTTTCAAACAGAATCACATAAAATTGAGTCATCTTGTTCTGCCTCATAAGTTGAGGGGGTTGGGGGAATGGATGTTACCAGAACCAAACAGTCTTATAAACATTGAGTAGAAATAAAAAAATGATCAGACTTAAACATCAAACCCAAAGTCAGCGACAACAGAACCCATACAACAAACTATACACCGAGGGGACCAGTTATACTAGCAGTCCAAGGGGCAAAAGAGGGGAATTCTTGGAACAGGGGTGGAGGAAGGACAACACGGGTGGTGGGAAGATCCCTGATTCAATGTCACTATGTACCTTATATATTACTGTGAAAGATTTGTAATTCACATTGGTCACAATAAAAATGATTAAAAAAAAGACTTGAAGATAAAATTTAAAAAATTAAAAAAACTTCACAAACATATCAAATTCCCAAAGACTCTAGAAATGAAGAACAAAAGGTCTTCAGAGGCATTGGGGTCAGTGTGAGAGTGGGGGAGTTAGAGACAGAAACTCTAGGACAATCATGAAGGAGAAATGTGCCTGACCAGAGGCTGGGATGTGGAAACTGGGGACATTGGTGAGGATAGTAGGCTCTAGTGAAGGGATTGGTTTTGGAACATTGTACCCCTGAATTTCAGTTACAAATACCTTTGTAATACTTTAATTCACATTGATTCAATTAGAAAACGAGTAATCGCCACATACGGCTTACCACACCCCTCAAGCAGAGCTGCTGCCAATCTTCTAACCAAAATACAGAGGGAGAAGCTAAAAAGCTTCCAGATCCTCTTGCTTCCAGATTACTGTGCTCCTTTCAATCCATACTGCCATAGATCACTATAATTAAATGCAGTCAAACCATTTCCTTTAGGCATAGAAAGCTTTCCCTTGGCATCATGCTCACACATATATAAAATGGGAGGACTTAAGTGTGAGTGCTAATCAAAGCAAGCCAATTCTTCAAAGCTGTACATGGAAGCCACAGTGGGAAGACACCAGATTGGGCAGTACTCTCTTTGAAAAGAACAAGAAAACTACAGATTCCGGGTGAGAAACAAAATTGAAAGGGAGTGTGTCAGTTCCCTGAAGGATCTAGGGAATGCAGTTGGAGAGAGTTGGGTGCCTCCTCAACTCCATTCTCACTAGCCCACTACCCTTGCCATGCCAGTTTCTCATTTGGTCCTGGGAAGTCCTGCTGAGGGATGGTTGGGGAAATGGGGCTCCCCACTAGGATGCCCAGTAGCAAATCAGGTAGATTTGCACTGATGAACACTAGTGTTCATCTCGCCTGCCTTCGTGAGTGGTGAAAAGTAGTCTTGAAAGGTGTAAGGAAAAATACTTGCAGTGTGGTTGACTGGTAGATTTTAGTTGTTAGAAATTAATGCTGTCTCAAGTTATGTAAAGCATATATTAAACTAAAAGGTCACTTCTAGCTATCTTAAAAATGAGCTGCACTGAAGTCTTATTGGATGACTAATCTCTCAAAAGTTAACAAGCATTTTCTTTTCTGTATTTATAAAATGAAACCAGAGCAATTAAGTACTCAGGTATCTAACCAAGGAGTCCATATCACAGTTTCCAGCCTTCCTAGTTATTATTAGGTTTAGAAAAGGAGGGGTCACAGTATGGACGCTGATACACTCTGAGTTGGCAGTTGCAGTAACTTTTCTAAGTGCTCCCTGTCCCCAGACCACCAGTGGCATCAGATGCTGAACACCTGTGGTGTGCTGGGCTGTGCTCTCAGGGCGATGAGGAGTAACTCAGTTCCTATAATCCACACTTCTTCAACAGAGACATTAAGTGCAAACAGTTTAAAGAAGTGAAAGGAGGCAATTATCCAGGAGTCTCCTCCAGTAGGCATGGGCTCACTCCCTGAGAGAGGGAGGAGCACAATGGACAGAAGTGAAGGAACTCTGAGTCTCTAGACCTTTAGACCCTAAGACAGGAGACCACATTCAAGGGATTTGCAGAATTAGCATCAAGGGAGGAAACGGCCATCAGGAAGGAATAGAATCGGCAGCTCCCTTCACAGACTTAGGGTCTGAGTCTTCCTCTAGGAAACAGTATTATTTTCCACATTCCCTGCCAGTTGAATGACTTGTTTCTTTAGGTTCTGATTGCCTTGACAGTGAGCACCTTAGAAATAATGCATCTGTGGAGGCAGCAAATGCAGTGGAAGCCAGAAAAACTCCAGTGGGCCACTAGATATGGAGGGGTCTAGCCTAAGGGCCAAAGAAGAGAACACATAGTAGGTTTAAGCTCTTAGAGTGCTGGGAAGAGAGAGAGTCTATAGGGGGAACAAGGAAACCATACAGGTGCTGTATACAGCCTAGATGCTTCCATATTAAGAACTTTGAGGAACTGCAGCCAGCAGTGGTAGCTGTAGACACGGATACCTACTTGGGAGAAACAGGAGATGCAGCATTGAGGAATGTGCAGAGGATTCCTTGGGAAAGCTAGTTGGGAGTCACATGGCTCAGAAGGAAGGCAGAAACCTCAGCAGGGTCATTCACTTCCTCTCAATGGACAATTTTGTGGCAGAAGAGTAAAGATTAGTTGGTTCTGAGCAGAGATCATGATTGTAAAACCCAGAATCTGGGGCCTCCCGGTGGGCTGGTTTTTTTGTTTGTTTGTTTGTTTGTTTGTTTTTCCCATGACTATTAAAGAATTCTACTTGGAAAACAGTAATAGGGAGTCTAGAAATGTTAGTGCTCTTGTTTCCTAATTCCTCTACCCAAACCCAAGTAAAAAAAGAAACAGAACGGAACAGAATAGAACCGCAGGACTTCTACCAATAATCTGGGGACAAGTTATATGAACTTTTCTGAGTGCCTCTTTTTCTGAAAACTGTTCTCCTCTTTTACTCCTTTAATTGTCCACTTGACAAATAACAAGCATAAATTGTGTCCCATACAGAAATGTTGTTCAAGGGACTAGAGTGCTAGCACAGCAGTAATGCAGTTGCCTTACATGCAGCCAAATAGAGATGGACCCGGTTTCTGATTGCTGGCATCCCATATGGCCCCTCAAGCCTGTTAGGAACGATTTCTGGTGCAGAACCAGAAGTAATCCCTGAGTACCTCTGGGTGTGGTCCAAAAACAAAACAAAACAAAACAAAAAAGGAATGTTGCTCACGTCTCTTGGCTAGTGAAGTGTGGGGTCATAACAAGGGTTTGGGTTGTCTGTCACTCGTTGGGAAGTACAGCCTAGCATCTCCTGTCTGCTCGTGCCCTTACTAGTATAGGTGATTGAAGAATGTTTAAAACCCCATTATCATTGCTTTCAGTTAATTTTTTTTGCTGTCAAGAGCCAAGCTAATACCGGTCAGCCCCCAGAAACTTCCTATGCCAAGGCAGATCTTAGAGAGGCCCCGATGTCTTCCAGAAATACGACACTAACCGTATCAGTAGACTGATTACTGGATTAAAAGGAATTAGTTAAAATTGTGGCATCTTGTATGTTAAAAATAGTATTTAAACCTGTAAATCAAGTTTAAAAGTCACTGAGATATTTTAACTTCTCTCTTTAAATCTAAAATACATTTTATTACTCCCTATGCTCCCTGGCACTGCCCACATCTCTATGCCTTCATGCCCACATGGAATAAAGAGTGGCTGCTATGCTGGACAGTAGACAGGTCACCCATGATTCACGACTCAGTTTGCATTTGGTTGTTGGAGGCCACAATCAGACGTGCCCAGATGAAACATCCAGCCATGCTTAGGCACCACGTGATGCTACGGATGGAACCTCAGCCTCCCACAATCAAATTAAGCACATTTGATCTCTCTCACTCTCTCCAATTCCCTTTCTTCAGTTTTAGATTCTCTTGAGAGCCACTTGTATTGTCTCTGGAGCATCTGATTTTTCTGTAATTTATTTTCCACGTTTCTATAAATTCAGGAAATAAACAGACTGGAAATGAATAATAGCTATGATCAGAAAGCATTCAGCAGCTATAAATGTATGAATTCAAGATGATAACAATCTGAACAAATAGGGCACAGCACAGAAAACAGATCGCCCTCTTACTGTGATGGAGTGGAATCTAGCTTGCGAGAGCCATTTTGTTAAGGCCTGCTACTCTGGAAGAGCCTTATTCCCAAGTCAGGGTACTGATCCCATCAGGTTTGAGCTGAGCTGCTTCTGTTTTCCTTTTATGATCAAAACAATAGAGGATAAAGAAATGGAAACAAAGAGGGATCCAATCTCACAAAAAACTCAAGAGGAGAGAATGCAGTAGAGAAATGAGGACCCTTAGCAATTCAACTACACATAGACCTTGAAAAGAAGTGACCATGCAAATAGAAAAGACTACTAAGCCTGCTTGGAACATATTCTGACTTCTTCAGAAGTCACTGGGACGAAGTAGCTTTAACAGAGGAACTCTTCCATGGGACCTGGGATATTGGAACTTGGTCAGTGCTGGCACAGGTTAAACAGTATGCAAGGAAATCACATATAAAAAGTGAATTATTGGGGCCATTGCAATTTTATTTCTCTCTTCCTTCTTTTTGGAGCAGAGAACACTGTAGAATTGCTACCTCTTTCATTGAAGAAAAAGCTATTTGTGAAATGGGTCCCTGTATTTAGTGGGATTAAAAATAACTTGAGGCCCAGTCATGCAGTCTCTAGTTACCATTTATGACTCACTTGCTTCAGTTTTGTTGTGTGAGCTTTTGTGAAGAAACAGCCATATATTAAAAGAACATTTCCATACATGATTATTTTTCTCTTTGTGGGGGTAGAGCATAAATGTAAAGGATAAGTGAGAGAGCAGAGAAGAAATTAGGAACTACCCATTATTTTCAAATTAATAAAATAAGTGTAGTTTAACAATTATTTAGGCACGAGGCTGGTCTGTTGTGCAAGCGGTAAGGCATTTGCCTTGTATGTGCTAGCCTAGGATGGACCATGATTCGATCCCCCAGCGTCCCCCAAGCCATGAGCAATTTCTGAGCACATAGTCAGGAGTAACCCCTGAGTGCCACTGGGTATGGCCCAAAATATAAATAAAAATTTATTTAGGCACCCTAATTTTTAATAGCTAGCAATGAAGTTTCATAATGCAGTGTTCCAGCACCACAGTCACCACCAGTGTCAATTTCCATCCACCCATGCCCAAAGGTTCCATCCCATGCACCACCCTACTTCTTGGCCAACTCAGTTCTGAGGGTCAGTTCTCAAGGTCTATCACTACTGGCCATTTATTCTTTATATCCCACATACAAGAGAAATCATTCTGTAATTGTCCCTTTTCCTCAACCAGTTTCACTCAGTATACTACTCTTTAATTCTAGCCACATAGTGGCTAATTTTATTATTTTATTTTTGTTATAGTTAAGTACCTATTCCATTTGTATTATACATGTGTGCATACTTGTACATATATATCTCACAATTTTTATTCATTTGTTCTTGGACACTTGAATTATGTCTTGATCTTGGCTGTGCTGCAGGCAACATAGGAACACATATGTCTTTTCAAAGTAGTATTTTTGGAGCCCTTGGAACAGATATCAAGAAGTAGAATTCCTGAGTTAGATAGAAACTCATTTCTTAATTTTTTAAGCTATCTTCATACTGTTTTCCATACAGGCTGAACCAAGCACAGTTCCATCAACTAGTCACATCCATTCCAGAATTAGTTGTTTCTTCTTTATGAAGTATTACTTATTGCTTTTATTTGCATTTCTCTGTGAAAATTAATGAAAAACACCTTTATATAAATGTTAACCATCTGTATGCCTTCTTTGCAGAATTATCTATTTAGCTCTGTTCCCACTTTTTGATGTGGTTGTTTGTTATTGGATTATTTTGAGTTGTTTTGCTGTTTTAGATTTTATAAGTGCTTTATGTATCTTAGATGCCTTGCCTTTATCAAATATGTGTTGAGAAAACACCATATCCCAATCTGTAAGCTATCTTTTTATATTGGTCATTAAAAAAACAAAAGACACATCTTCTGTTTATGGACTGGAAAGATTCACATGATTAAAATGGCCTTTATACTCAAAACACTATACAGAATCAGAACAATCCCCATAAGAATTCCCATGACATTTTAATGTCATGAAACAAATGTTAAAATGTACAATGAAATGATAGAATTCCATGAACATCTAAATAATTTTGAGGAATAAAAGAAGATGGAGGCATTTCTTGCCCAAACTTTAAACTATAGAGCTATATAATCAAGATTGTGTGATACCGGAATAAAGGCAGACTTTCAGACTAATGGGCTAGAATTCAGCCCTGAGAAACACACTACCAGGGATATGGATAGATAATATTTGACAGAGAATCTATGTGTTTGAAGCAAAGCCAGGAAAATCTCTTCTACAGTTGATGCTGGGAAAATCCATATCTCGTACCATACACTAAAGTTAACTCAAAATGAATTAGTAACCTAGATAGACATTAGATCTAAATTTATAAATATTATTGAGCAAAACAAGAGTAACTCTTCATGATATTGACACTGGAGGCATCTTCAATGACTCAGTGCTATTGACCAAACAGACAGAAACTAAAGTAAGCAAATGCAATTACCTAAAATTAAGAAGAATCTGCTGCACTGCAAAAGAATTAAAATCTGCTGATCTCTAAATATATTTGCAATTGTGAAATAAGGAATTAGACAGAGTCATATACCATATTCTGCCTCTCTCTACAACCTGGTCACGTATTATCCGCAGTGGTCCACAATGACTGTCCCTGGACATGAAGTAGAGAGCCTTACCAGGTTGGACTTTTCCATTGAGCTGCTAAAAGCATGGATATTGAGACCTTTCTTATTAGAGTTCACTTAGATTCCAGCAGCTTATTACCTCTACAAGAATACTAATGCCTTAAAGTACTTGGAGATGGAACTATTTTTATTTCTGCCTCTCTGAACTACTGAACTACTCAATGGATTCAAATCTAAGAACAAGTCTCAGACACTCAAGTCAGGAACTTTTTGGATCATTTGGCTGGACACAGTATCAGATACCTGTGAATGCTGTAAATTTTAAAGAACCTGGACTGACTTATTAAACACTTTACTACTTTAGAGAAAAATAATGCAACACAAGTACATATTCTTTAGACTATTCTAAATTTGTAGAATGGTAAACCACTAAGATGATAGGTGTTTCATATTCTACTTTATGAAAGTAGAAAGACATCTTAAATATGACATTCTTTATTGTTGCACATCTATTTAGATGCAATACCTGTATTACACATTCATTTAATTTCCAGTGCAAAAGGCATTTCAATTAATTAAAATGTTAAAACTCCAGTAGGAGTGCTGCATTTGCAGGCTGGATTTTCTTGGCTGACTTTTAAGAGAGCTGGGTGGGAACCATTGCTGCAGCCAGGCATCATAATAGGGAGCAGCCAAATCCTCAGCTGTGTTGGTGGGCACAGGACTGGGGTGTTGAACCTGGTATATGTAATGTCTATATTACTCAGTATGGAGGACCTTTTCTGTTGCCTGATTGTAGCAAACATCCTTCTAATCAAGAAGTGCTCCCAAAATAATATCACACAATACTTTTGACTTAGGAGAATGATGCCACTGCATAGTATACCACTTCACCATAGATCTTTATTTTTTATTAACAGCTATTTAGGAAGTATCAAATAAAAAGGGCTGTGTTGTACTTGGTTAAAAGTGAAAATCATTGTGTTGATATTGGATAAAGTTGTGTTACATCCTCATTGTAACTTAAAATTCTTTTATATATTAAACTTATATTTATTCATTTATTTATAAGTGGGTGGGGTGGGGGTTCCTGAAAATAGTACTCAAGTGGACTGGGAGCTACTCATAGCCATACTCAGCCTGGATGGGTCAATGCTTAAGTCCAACTTACTCAACCCAAGTCCGACAAGCAGTGCTACTTGTTCCAGTTGCCAAAAGTCACCCAAAATAACACGCGAGACTGCCAAGAGCAGGATGTGTGTGTGTTTAAAGGAATTTTAAGATACAATGAGGATGTGTGGATCCATAAAACTGCCAAAAGCGGTCTGACTAAATTAGTCTAAAATGTATGAAAAAATTTCATGTCTTCAGGCCCTGTTCAGATTTCATACTGAAATAGTTCTGGAATGAGAGCACAGTGATAATCAAAATCATTTGCAAAATCCTAGTGGGAGGAATAAGGTTGAACTAAGGGAGGGTCCAGCATCTGTTTCCCAACCAATGTACTGACCCAGGAACCTCCACATATCATTCTTGCACTCCAAATTTTTGTGCTCTTTTCCCATTTCCAATGACTGTTTTTATATTTTATGACAGTAATGTAATTAGCTAACCTGTATTGAACATGTGCTGTGTTTCTGGTGCTGTTCTCATCCCCAAAATGCAATGAGATATAAGGACTAGTGTTGTTCACTTTAGACATTAAAAACTCGGTACACAGAAGTTAAATAATTCATAAAAATCACTCAGTGATTCTCAGGGATCAAAATTCACAATGAGGCATGTTTGGTTTGCATCCCCCCCATCCCACTCTACAGGATATACCAGACTTCCTAGCATATTCTCAGCAGGACCCTATGAACCCACATCTCTCCTAAATATGGTTGCCTCTGTGTTACTATAAAATAATTGACTTTACATTGGTGCAGAAGCAGGAGTAACCTCTGACCATCACCAGTTATGACTCAGAAACTAAATTTAAAAAAGAAAGAACCAACAATCTCTTAGAGACTGTCATTGTCTGTGACCAATCAGAGCAATGAGGAACTCTGTGCTGGTGACCACATGTTAGGTGTATTTCCAAGTGGATGCTTCAGCACCCAAGGCAATTACTTCTAGAATTACTGTGTGGAAAATTTTCTTGCTTGGGAGCACAATAGTTTTGTTGTGTTGTGTCTTTTGCAGATACTTTCAGCATTTATTTGTGAGTCATGAATCTAATGTCCATCACTAAACATCTCCATATTTCCAAAACATAAAACTCGTTTCTTGTGTCTTTTCAGAGTCCTATATATTTTTGAAAGCTACATACTGATTTACTTAGGGACTGATTTGAGATAGGTGTGTGTGTGTGTGTGTGTGTGTGTGTGTGTGTGTGTGTGTGTGTGTGTGTGTGTGTGTGTGTGTGTAAAGTCCATACAATTTCAGCAAAACAACTGATTGATTGGTGAGTGATTCATTTCCAGACAAAAACCAGCTTTTGCTCAGGTCTTAATCCCTGAGATTTCAGCATTTTAACTCTTATTATCCCAGGAAAACCTTTGGTATTCTCTGTGTTGCTGTTACTGCAGGCTTTCTCAGTGATGCTGCCACCCCAGGTTACAAGGGCTTGTTCTGTACATGCTCCTGTCCAGTCTGACATGTTTATTAAAGAACATTCACATTTGTAAACATTCTGGCTTTTTGAAGGAAAGGTGAAACTTCCCTTCAGAACCAGCAGCCTTACATACACTGAGCTGAACTACATGGAGCGAGATAACCTATTTACATACTAAAAAGGTCAGTGTTGAACAATCAGCATTTAGAGATGAATTTGCTGCTACTTACAATTGGAGCATAAGAATTTAGGAGCAGGCCACAATTTTGCTGTCTCTATCTGTGTGGACAGCAAACATTGGTAAATATGTAACATGTCTGTGCTGAGGAAGAGCCAGGCCAATAATGGACTGACGTGCTTCTTATTTAAAACCACTCTGATAACGAACAGGTATATGACCATGTGCTATGTACAGGTCATCCTCACCTACAGAAAACTGCAATTAATTAGAGGTGGAAATATTTGCATAATAGCTTTTCAGACTCCATTAGTAAAACACAAACCATCATCACAGATTTTCAATTAGATGTCTACTGCTTACTTAACCTATCATTTGCATTAGGAAAGGTAGACTTTTAGAAATCTTAGAAATGCCTTTTCAAAACCTTTTCCCATCACCTCTCCATTTTGCTAATGTGTATTGAAAGTATTTTTTTAAATGTCATCAGCAAGATTCGTTTGCTCTGAAATTTCTGTGTGTTTGCTTCTTGTCCATGTGTAAATGTAAAGTGAAATCATTAGGGAATTGAAGTCCCAGCTCTGCATTTTGGGTTATAACCTAGGAATGAAATCACTCTAGAAGATGAGAAATGAGTGCAGAAAGAGAGAGGGATATATGAATGATGTACATGAGCTCTGGCTCCTGAAAACCAGCAGCCAGACTCAGGCAAGCAGGCACCATGGTGCTTAGTGTCTCAGAACAGTGCAGCTTTCCCAGTGTGGTCCCATCTCCAGCCACACACTTGATGCAAGTCCTCCAGGTCATTGCTTATTGCTGGGAACAAGAACAGCAGCTGCCACCCTGGGGAGTCTGAGAGCCAGATGTGAGTCGGGTTACATTGTGTCAGTCTGAAGCAGCTGCCAGAAAAAAAAATTACCCTATGGTACAAGCAAATTGCAGGTGACTTAGTGTGCTGATCCTTTCAATAGCCCCCTGCTCGCATGGCCTGTGCTTCCACAGCCTCCAAATTTAGAGAGAGAAAAGTCAGAGGCAGTGACAGGCTAATGCTTGGCTGACAACAGTGTATCAGAGAGATTATTTGAACTTGCTTTCCAAATAATCACAGTCACCTGGCCCTTACATAATGTCATAGGTTTCTTGGGATAACTGTTTTGAAACAGCAGTGGGATTGACCATACTTGGAAACCCCTCCTGCAATGTCACATGACCAGCAACCAGGGTTCTTTTCCCCTATGCTTACAGTTTATCTGACTCTGTCCCTTAGTCCTTAGGGCTGTTCTTGAGAGGTCTCACTCTTTACTCCACCTGTCTTTTTTTCAGAATATGCCTCCAAGCATTCGAAGACACTGCAACGATCCATTTTCATGTCCTCCTTGTCAGCCAACCCCCTTCAGAAACTTCCTCTTGGTAGGCAGCAGCACTGCAAGCTGCTTCCAGGTGTGTCCAGCGTCCAGGCAAACCAGGTGGCCCTCTGGACTGTGGATGAGGTGAGTGGTGCTCTTCTCAGGCACACCAGCTGCCTTGCAGTAAGATCTACTTTAGAGATGGGGCCAGGATCTTGCAAATGTGAGAAAAAGCCATTACCACTGTCCTTATTTTCCCAACATTCTCCAGACATCCCTTCGTACCACATTTCTGTGGGCTCTAGGACAATTTAAGCAGAGGGTTGAGCCTCCAGTCCCATCAAAAACCTAGAGGATATGCACATGTATCAGCTTCTCAGGCTTCTGAGTTGCAGCTTATGTTCTCAACAGTCTTCCCTGGAAGGTTCTGTATCTTCAGGACTCTCGTAGTCAGCATCCACAGTTTTTTGTGGCAACTTTGTCATCACACTCCTCATTTGACCATTAGAAACTGCCAACAATCCAGTTGTGTCTTTTGCATGAGATGCTGAACAGGCCTAATGTTCATGTATCTAACCATGTCTCATTGCACTGGTAAAAACCAGTAAGGTAAGTCCCCATGCTTACTCTAATAATATAGACTGTTTCATATTTAAATCCATTTTCTCTTCAGAAATGTACTTTTGAACCTATGGTCCTTTTGCTAGAGATCTTGTTTTCTATAGCCAGACCTTAATAGATCTTTTTAAATGGTTTCTCTAAGGACCAAGATTACAGCCAGAGTTATATTAGCCACAGAGCATTTGCTGAGCATTTACTGAAATCATCTTGTGTTGGTATTTTAGTTTGGGTTGGTCTTATGGTTTTTGAATCACACCTAGTGGTTGTACTCAGGGCTTACTCCTGACTCTGTGCTCCAGGATCACTCCTAATTTGGATCAGGGGTCCATGCAAGGTGCTGACAATTGATCCAGATTCAGGTGCATTCAAGGCTTAACTCTTACCCACTAAACATTCTCTCTATCTCCTTATAGATAGTATTTTGACATAATTAGTTAATGCCTTCTTTGTGTCCTTGGATTGAGTGCAGGTAGAGAAAGCCATGTGGGGCTTGGAGGTTTGGAGCCTGTATCTCCCACTTCTCCTTTTCTCACCTCACAGCACCTAAAACTACACCCTAAAGGAGTAAATATTCTTCCAGATGGTACAAATAAGAGAGTTGAAAATATTTGCCAACGACTCCTGAGTGTTTAGGAATTTGGCAAAATGTGATCCTTCTCCTCAGACACCTTGTTCAGTGTGCCCTGTTTGTGCATTTTTCTCAGTGATATGCCACATGTATCAGCTTCACAAATTAATCAACAGAAGCACTATAGGTCTCAGCCTATGATGTCTGAGACCAAATGTTCTGCCCCAAAACCATCCTAATGGGGCCTCTAGAAGGCCTCAATGGTGTTATTTCTTTCTGGCTCTAGAACCTTCATCTATAGTGTTCCTCTTTCTCACTGAGAAGAATTGCAACTCCTCTTTCTTAGCTCCTCACTGTGATTCTGGCCCTTCACATCATCACCATTCTTGAAAGATATTAGGGGATGGATCTTCATGAGTACAGACACTGTACACAGAACAGCTATGTCCCAAGGCATGTATATTGAAGGGAAAGGAGAGTTTATCTACCTCTAAATCCCCAGGCTCCCACATTAAGTCCTTAGCATGCTTTTTGGGCTGCCCTTTTCTTCTTTCCAGTCTCATCTTCCATCTTGGACACAGAATTGCACCTCTCTTCCATCCCTATATTCACAAAGTTCAAATAATTGCTGCTACTACTTAAATACCCTTTCTCACCAATGCTTCTACCAGCCCACAGCCACTCTACTTTCCTTTGTCTCGGAGGGGAAGAACCATTCTTCCCTGAATCTCCATTTCTTCTGAAACTCATTTTGCTTCTGCTTCTAACCTACACATCTTACCCCATGCCACATCAGGAAAGATGTTCAGTATAATAAGAACCTCTCACTCTACCTGGCACTTAGATTGACCCACAGTAAACTAATAAGATGAGTGAATTTTGTTGTCTGAATAGAGAATGGCAGAAGCATCATGTGTTGTTTTTTTTGAGACATAAATGGAGCATTGGAGCTAAAGTGTGCCTTGCACATATCCCTCAGATCATCTTTTAATTCCTAGCTCCCATATTGCTAGCTCTGGACTCGAGACCCACAAAGACCAGTGGAGATGGCAGTAGTGCAATGAGCAAGGGAATTTATTCAGTTACCAGCATACTGGGGCCTTTCCTCTTCCAAGTGGAGATCCTGAGGTGGGCTTGCTCACAAGTCATTTTATAGGGTCAGCGGAGTTTCAGTCTAGAGGTAAAACTATAGATTCTTAGTACATGTGATATCAGCCAGATTTAAACTGGTTGGCTGTAGTAGCAGAAGAGGGGTTCAAGTCCCACCAGATGCCCACCAAACTTTGGATATGGTTAGATATACTTTATAGTCCACAAGTTCCCTGGGTGTTGCCAGTTTATCTAACTGTTCAGTCTGGTGTGTTTCACTCACAGGACCCTGGGCATTGTCAGTTTATCTGTTTTGGTACTTGCCATTAAAGTTCCTGGAACAGGCTGTAGTGATGTCTATAGCAAAACTAGGTTACAGAAGAAGAACAAGCAGTTGATTCTAAGCCAAACTTATGTTCTAACATTCTCATAAACTTAGTTCCAACAATTTGATCCCTCAAGAACCCCCAGAAATAATCTCTCAGCTCTGAGCCAAGAGTAAGCCGTGAGTGCTGCCAGTTGTGACCTCAAAACAAAAATGTATTTTTCAAGTAGAGAAAGGAAAGGAAGCTACTGAAGTGAAGGGGAATCAAAGCTGTCTGGAAATTAGGATGATATCTGGAAGGATAGCAGCTCTTTCTGTCATTTACTTCAGTGTTGGCCAGAGGTATTAATATAGAATATGGTAACACTCTGGCCTCACATCAAAGGAAACTGAGGTACCTGCATGTGGCTGGATGAAAGGTTAGTGCATAGCCAGGCACTGAGTGTGCAGGATATGCAGGACCTGCCTCCTCAGGCTATTATACAAAATATCAGTCTTCCAAGAAGGCACTTAGGGAGAGTAGAATGGCAAAGACTGGCATCGAGTCAGTGTGGGAAGATGCAAACCATCAGCACTGGCACTGCTGTGAGATCCCAAATTCAGGAGCCAGTTTAGAGTCTAGAACAACTGCACAGGGGAAATAGATTGGACCCAGAAGGTGAAGAAGTGAAATGAGCCCAACATGATTCCATTATAGTCTCGGCACTGCTCTCTTTAGTTCTCAATTCGGATAATAATACATAAGCGCTCTGGAGCCCATGGAGTTCATCTGAAAGAAGAATGCTGATTCCAGCAAACAAAAGGAAACTTTGAGGAAAGGACCCAGTTCAGAGGCGGGTGCATATAATGTATGAATCTATGATGAACCTTGTTGAGGCAAACATCCCATTGGTGACCCTGAAAAACAAACAAAGCAGATTAGCTTCTAGGAATGGGCTGCACCAAGGAGATATTGAAGAGTGAAGAGAGTGCTCGTCCAGGAGTGCTACTGAGCACAAGGGTAAAAGGTCAAACACAAAAAGACCAAAGTTAGAAAGTACAGGTTCAGAGAAACACCGAGAAGGGTCTCACTGAAGAGAAGATGGTGGAGCAGGACACATGCCAGGCTCAAGCCAAGGATCAAAGCTGGGACTCTGCAATTGGACTTGGGGGCTTTGAACTTCCTGTGTGTGATTGATGGATGGATTTACTCTTAGGCTGGAATTTTGTGATCTTCCCAAAGAGAGGGATCTGAATGGGAAAACCATCTCCACCCATCTCCCCCTTCTCCTGCCATAATCAGAATCTGGTGAGATGTAGGTCTGGAAGCAAACAACGCAAGAAATAATCCACATAGTGAAAGGGTGCAAGAAGAGATTCAGGAAGTCCAACACTCAAGTCAGGAATCACGCCACTCAAGCCTCTGCTCCTAAGAAGGAAAGTAGCTTAATGGAGGAAGACCGAATAATGAGCGTCTTCCTTTTCGAAATCCAAACTATTATTTTCAAGAACCAGGCTACATCCTAGATGAAGGAGGAATACCAAGTAGGGGGAATCCAGTAATCCTATAAACAGATCACACCCTAGGGTAGAGTATAAATACTGATTAATATAGGATCATTAATTCAACATCCTCCCAAAAGCAAGACTTCTGTGCAGGGGCAATAGAATAGTGTGACTTGGCCTTGCACCTAACCAGGTTCAATCCTCACTCAATATGGTCCCCTATATTGACCCCCACCCAGCCAGGAGTGTACCTGAAGCACAGTGTAACCCCTGAGGACTGCCATGTGTGCCCCAATACTAAAAATATATAAAAGGTCATTTCTACTCTCCATGCTTTACATAATGGACCCTAAACACAGGTAGGTGGTTGACCATAAAGTCAGAAGTAAGTATGGACACCACTGCTTTGACCCAGAATTGAAAATAAAACCAGGACTCCCTTTTTAGGGAAGTCCTAAGCAGAAAAATCAGGAAAGGGATCTTCAGATCTGACAGATTTTAAATTCTGACAGATTTAAGATCATTAAGGCAGTGGCAGGCTCCAGTACAAGTCTCCTTAGGTCAGGAAAGGCCTCAGAAAGCAGAGGTTTAATAGAATTGTGTGAGTGTGTGTGTGTGTGTGTGTGTGTGTGTGTGTGTGTGTGTGTGTGTGTGTGTGAAGATATCACCAAGGAAGATCAGGAGGGGGAGATCATAGTCTCTAAATTCTCTGTAAAGGCAATATATAGAACCCCAGTCTTCACTGCTGAAGAGACATTCGATGTTTTAGGTCAAAGAAACACCCCTGCAAGAAGATGCTTTAGGCTGTCTCTCAGGGCTGGAACCTGAGCACAGTGATTTATGGACAATCCTCACTCAATACGGTCCCCTATAATGACCCCCTGCCAGCCAGGAGTGTACCTTAAGCACAATGTAACCCCTGAGGACTGCCATGGGTGCCCCAATACTAAAAAAATATTTAAAAAGTCATTTTTGCTCTCCATGCTTTACAATTTACCATATCAAACCTCAGTCTGGGGCATTCCTAATGTTAGTCTTGGTGTGTCCCTACCTCAGTGCCCTTGATGACAAGATCACATCTTAAATTTCCAGATACTTTATCTAGTGTTTCTGTATGCCTTGTTTCCTTTCTATGGTCCCCCTATCTGACCAGCTCAACCTTCATTTGATAGTCTTCACTCCACATTTGATGTGATTTTTCCCCTGCATCCCTCTTGGAATATGCTAGAGGTCCTCGGTCCCCTGTTAGAAAACATCTTGAGGAACCTATAATTCTCAAGAGGAATCTTTAATAAAATATTAATTCAAGTATCTTCTGAGTGTTCTATTTGTGCTTTGAAAATAAAGCATTTCACAGGGGCTGAATCTCATTCAGAAGGTGTTTCAGAGTGCCTGCAACTACAACTGTGACTGTTTTAGGTGGCTGTTTCAGAGCCACATTTAAAATGGTTCTAGAGCCTGTAGTTGGTCTTATGGCAAAATGCTTCATGGTTAGGAACACTCTCTTTGTAGGCCAAAGGTTTTTTCTTCTTTCTAGTTTCCCCAACTTTTGCTGTGTCTATGCAAAAAAAACTGCCACCCCTTTTATTTCTTTTAGATAGGACTTCCACCTTTTTTATTTTTCACCTTGGGACATTAATTACTTTGTTGTACCATATATTTTTACATTGTTTTATAAAATTAAGAAGAGGTGGAAAAAAAGAAAGAATAGAAGCCAGGAATCAAGTGGTCCCAGGTGCATTGGTGGAAATAAAAATGGACAGAACTAAATATCCAAGCCAAAGTTAACAACAGTAGAATCAGGAGACCCAGACTATAACAATCTAAATGTACAGGGACCTGCTATATTGGCAGGCTAGGTGGCAAAGACTGATGTTATAGGATGCATTCTGGGATCATTGGTGGAGGAAGGTCATCACTGGTGGTGGAAATAGCCCCGAATCACTGTATATCTGACATTCGACTATGAAGGACTTTGTATATCACAATGGTTTCAATACAAATAACATTTTTAAAAATGGCGATGGCCAATCCAGGTTTGATTCCCCAGTATCCCATATGATTCCCTAAGTCTTTCAGGAGTGACTATAGAGGCAATAGTAACCTTTGTCACAGTCAGGTGTGGCCCTCAAAACAATTAAATTAAATAAACTAAATTAAGATAAAAGGTTAAAATGGGCTTGTGTATCCAATATCTTTGGAGCAGATGAAATGCTGCAACCTTTTTAACTTATTTGATTGATTTTTGAGATTTAGGATGCAGTTGATGATAGTTTCAAACATTTATGTCATTTCAGCAACACACCCACCAATTGCCTGCTTTCCTTCTCAAGTACCCAAAAGGCCTTTCTCACCACCACATCACAAACCCCACATAGACTCAGTTTTGCAATACTGCCCTTGATGGTGTTGACTGATGAAGGGAAGGAGGATGAGGCCTTTCTCTTCCATTTCGGACCATGCGTCTGTTACCCTGTTCAGCCGGCAATTCTGAGGTGAATGCCTTGGGAAGAAAGCTAACAGACAGACTTCTGAAGAAAACAGCTTTTATTCAGCGTGAGAGGCTAAAACCAAAAGGCCCTGGAATCAGCCCTCTATTCCCCAAAAAAATAGCCCCTCACCTTCCACAGACCTTTGCTTTTATACCCCAGAATCAGGTACCACCCAATGATGGGATCAGGTACCACCCAATGGTAGGAACAGAATCAGGTACCACTCTAGGGTGGGAGCAGAATGCCGTGTCACAACCTAGGGTAGGGCACAATCACTGATCAGTGTAGGGTCAGTAATGTAATAATCCCATTGAGATGTTTACATACACAATAACTCAGCTCTTTGGACTAAGTGCAATCCTAGTGTCTGACTTTTTATTACTCCCGTACTGTTTCTTTATATTTCACATATGAGCAAGATTATTTTATATCTGTTCCTCTTCTGACTAGCTTCATTGAGCATAATACCTTCTAATTCTGTTTAAGTGGCAGCAAATTGCATTATTTTATCCTTTTTTACAATTGTGTAGTATTTCATTACATTGTTACACCACAACTTCTTAAATCATTCATCCATAGTTGAACATTTGGATTTCGATAATTTGACAATTGTACTAATTAATATAAGAAAAATATAAATGTGCATAATACTTTTCAAATTAATATTTTTGTGCTTTGGGGATATTGCTGGGTCATATAGAATTTTAATTCTTGCCTTCTTGATACATTTCCATGTTGCTTTCCATGAACTAGCCTTCATATTCACTAATAGTGAAGTAGGGTTCCTTTCTTATCGTATCTCCCCAACGCTAGTGATGTCCATACTATTTTTTGATATATACTATTCTCACTGATGTTATCATATTTTGTGGTTGCTTTGGCTTACATTTTTCCTAATAATAAGTTATGATGAGCACTAGCCTGAAGAGGAAATGAACAGACTTCCCTATTCCTTTTTCTCGGTCATGCTGTCCTCTGCTCTGCATCCTTCTTCTCTGAAGAACCGACAGTGCTGTCTGTCTTTCTGTCATTCTCTAGAATATGAGGCTGGCTTTTAACTCCTTCATCACTAGCTATTCCTACTAGAGTAATGTTTTTTTGAGGACACAGATAGACTCTGAAATAAACGGAATGACAGACTAGATGAAACCAATTAGTTGCAATACCAGATCAAAAAAAATTTTTTACCAAATAATCTGTACATATTATCAGGTTATGGTCAGTGTTTCTTACTTCTGAAAACAGTCAGTACAGGAAAAGTGGTCTTAAACACTGTAAAAGGATACCTTTGAGCATCTTTATCACAGAGTATCTCTTCTAAAGTAGGCTTGTGACAGATATGTGAGCAGTAAATCAGCAAAGGAGAAGGAGATGACTTGAATACTGTTCCCCCTTGCCAGGTGTTTCTGGCAGGCCATGATGGTAGCAGGTGACATTTCATATAACAGCCACACATAAACACAAATGCTTGGTACCCTGAGCATTTTATTTCATATATTCAAAAGCACTTTGCAAAGCACCACTATAAATTTCCCAATAGCACCAACTACTCCCAAAATATCCATTAACTTAAAATATGGCAGTTTCTTTAGAAGCAATGTTTACACAGGAGAGGATTGTTCTGAAAAATTCAGGGTACTGCTAACTAAGCATGGCAGCTTTGTACAACTGGATCCTTTTTTTAAAAAAAAAAAAGAGGAAGGAGGAGCAAAATAAACTCTACTGTTTAAAAAAATGAGACTAAAGCTAGAAAGACAGTCCCAGGTGGACCTTTGGCCATTACATTTGAGCGCACAACTACACTCTCAGCAAGACTGGGAATAACCATCACTCAGAAAGATTTGAGAAAGCAGCCACCTCACAGAAGCAAACCAGGCCTGCTGAGCTCTGCTCTGAGAGAATGCAGAGAAAGTAGGTCAATGGGGGGGGGGGGGGGGGGGGGGGGGGGGGGGGGTAAGTCGGGTGAAGTAATGGGCACAATGCAGTGTCATCTTTCTTAGCCTCTCCAGACTGCTGTGTCATCCCAAGACTTAACTCCCTTCCTTGGAGGCTTCCAGAACAAAGCTAAGGTTTTAGCTGTGGATCCCTGTGGGGAGCATCCTCAAGTCAGCCTCCCTATCAGCTTGGCAATTACAAAGTCTAGCACCCCCTGGGATCTATCAGCAAGGCCACCATCACCAGGAAACAAAGATGTGTTCACACAGCCATCCTGAGTATAGACAAGGATGGAAGTTTGCTCCGTCAGAGTCCACTGCTGTGAAAATTACTCCATATTAACTATAAATTTGAGTAAGAAAGCAGGCTCTGATGGGGAGAAAGAGAAGGAAGCTTTCTGATTGTTCTCTATGATATGTTCAGGTTCCTGACACTCCAGTTAGGAATAGAGAGCAAAACAGGTTTTTTGACAAAATCTGAATTATAATTTATTCACAAAAGGAATAAATATGAATATTCTCGTAAATAATGTTAATGAATAATACTCAGGCACTTAGTTATTTTATCATTCTTTCTATTAATGTCTATAATGTCTCAATAGATTTCATGAAACTTACTCTTCAGAGAGGGAAGTAAAAAAAAAAAAAACAGAGATTGAATAGAATAAAAAGCTTGTTCCAGAAGACAGAGCATTTCAGTCAATGCTAAAGGGCCTTCACTGCAGTGGTCCATGCTGAGACCGTGAAGGGGGGCTAGAGGCAGGAACAGGGGGGCTTCTCCCAGACAAGGCTGCCTTTACAGAGGATTGAGTCTGTTTACACTTGGCTTAACACAATTTTATCCCTGTCCCCCTTTTTAAAAAATCCAATATACCTTGACATGGACTGTGACTTTTTTTGTCAACAATACTAAGCAATCCATTTGCTTTTCTAGAAAAGGACATTAAAACCTGTGCAAAGCCATCACAGCAAGAGCCTCAAACACACCTGTGAACAAACCTTCCTGGATCACAAACACAGGAAAGGTCTCTCAGACCCTTTGCTCTGAAGAACATGAGGGAGGGGAGGTAGAGGGGGTCAATGACTGGTCTGACTTCCCCAAGAGAGCTAGCAGTTAAGATGCAATAAAATATATGCCTTTAGCCATTTCCCAGTGACAACTGTCTGCTGTACATTTTTTGTTGTAGTATTCCTGTGGAAAAGACATCCCGGACCAACCTTCTTTAAAAGCAGAAACTCTTCACCATCGAGATGTGGGTTCCATTTAGACACATTTCAACATTGTTGGATGCACAACTGGGAGTAGATTGGGTGCAGTGACCTCTAGTGAGCAGGAACCAGGGAATCTGCCCAGTGTCCTGCTTTATTTAGGAAAGCCCCCAGGAAAGGATGAGTGGGACCATTTTGTCCTGCTGGGAATGAGAAACTTGCTTTCCACTCTTTTGCTGCATTATCTCTCAGGTTTCCTCTTCCTCTGGTTCTCTGCCTAATTACACTGTAGAATCAACCAGAAAATATAAAAATGTATGCCTAGTCATTTAATCCAGTCAAGCTTTATAGCTTCAGAGAGAGTGTATGTTTGTTTTGCTAGATTTTGAATGCAGAGCCTCACATAAACATGATACATGCTCTACTGCTGAACCATATCCCCAGATCTTTGAGTTGTTTTAAAAACTCTCCAGGTGGTTCCAAGTTGGTGCCAGTTAGTAAAGCAGTGTGCCAGAGCCACTGGAACTGCTGATAATAGTGCAAACCCACCTGGAAACCATGGCCTCCTCCTCAGTTTTGTTGTCTACCCCCTTCTGAATTGCTCTAACTGAAGCCTCCCTGTGGCTAACATCCACACCCCCTAGGGAAAGGCTGAGCAACCACTAGTGCTCATCACAGCTCCCCTCGCTTGTGAGATCTTCCAAAGCTCCCACCTGACAGACCATCTGTCCCTTCTAGAAGCCCATAGCCCTTATGCCTCTCTTGTGAATTTTAACATATGTGAGCATGTGCTGTGGTGATTAGGGAACATTCGTTACTCACTGTTTCCCTCAATGCTCCATCACTTATACTGCAAACTCGATGCTCAGAGTAGACCTCCTCCCGGTATGCCTTCTTTGCACCCAGCAGAGGCCTCTCTCAGTCAGAATGTATGTGCTTGGTGGACTAGCATGGGGATGAAGTGACATCTCTCAATATCTCAGTGTTCCTGAGCCCTGATACAAACCTTTCACCCCTGATTTGTTACTTGTCCCAGTGACTATGTCTCTGATTATTGCCCAATAGCATTTCAAGACTTTCCTTAACTCCATTCAGATCCCAAGAACACACTCCACATTTCCCATCCACCCCAAGAAAGAAAGTATGGTCCCAGGAGACAGACTTGGCTTCCTTAGCAGGCTGTCAGGTGAAGTGGCTGGAAAGTAACAAGAGCCAAGTCTTGCAGAGGCATATGACATCCCATCCCCATAGGCACTTGCCTGGGCTTGAAGAATCACTGTAGAGGCAAATTGATGATTGTTTTGGGGATTTTGGGTTGGGTTATTTTTTAATCATCACCATCCTTTCATTTAGAAGGATGATTATAAATGACTCAATAAAATATTTTTAGCATCAGAGGTGAGTATATTTGATACCAACATGTAGAATGTACCTAAGAAAGATGATATGAAATCTTTAGATTAAGCAAACTCATAGCTGGCAGAGTATAGAGAATAGAGTTTCTAGTGGAAGCATACACTGGTGTCAGGCCCTAGAGCCTGACAACTCTCAGCATTGCCCCACGACCACCACTCTTCTCTGATAATGGGCCAACATCATTATGTCCCTCTGCAGGATATGGTGGTCACTAGCCCAAGGCTTCCTCGAGCCAAGGATTTCCCAGCATTCTCTACTTTATAAAGCATGTTGATATAGGGCCTTGAGTAAGCTATTCAAGTACACACAATGTAGTTCAGAGAGCCAGATGGAGGAAATGAAGAAAACAAGGTAGTTTCTGCTGCATAGGTCTCCTCCTAGCATTCTTTTGCCACCATCTTCCAGCTTTTCACCCTAGTGTCTGTAGTGGTAGGCCCTACACAAGTACAAGAGTCCAAATATCATTTCATGTTGGAAATCTAATTTCATCATGTTTATTCAGTCAGTCCTTCACAGTATCCTCTGGAACATCCCCTGACTTTCTAGGCTACCAGTCAGAATATCATCTCATCTCCCTATTCAAAAGAATTTGGGTGGGGGGGAGTGGAGTAATAGCACCTTGGTAGGGTGTTTGCCTTGCACACGACTGACCTGAGACCGACTCAGTTTCGATACCCTGCAACCTGTATGGTCCCTTGAGCCTGCCAGGAGTGATTTCTGAACACAGAGCCAGAAGTAACCCCTGAGAGTTGACTGGTAAGGCCCCCAAACCAATAATAGTAACAATAGTAATATGATATGGAGGTGCTGAAGCAATAGCACAGCAATAGGATATTTGCCTTGCACATGATCAACCTTGGACTATTTCCAGTTCGATCCCGATATCTCATATGATCCCCTGAGCCTTCCAAAAGCTATTTCTGAGTGCAGAGCCAGGCATAGCTCCTGAGCGCTTCTTGAGTGTGTCCTAAAAACAAGAAAATTTCAGCACCTGAGTGGCTGGGGAAATGGTGAAACTAAAAAATCAATAGATTCTCAAACTTCCTTTAGAGACAAAACTCTCTAGTTCCAAACTATTTTCAAGAACTTACTGGCACTATGTGGGATAATTGTTAAACGTCTTGGTTTTTCCGCTTCGAATTGTCATTTATGTGGGAATGCACTCAACACAGATTCACTGAGTTCTTGTGCCAGAACAAGCTCTATGTGATGTACTAGAGACTCAAGCAGCCCACAGGCTGCCAAAAGGCCAGGCAGTTTCATGTTGCTTATTGACACACAGGTCACCACCCCTCTCCTCCCTGACTCTACAGGGTGAATGGAACAGGAGCACCCAGAGAAAAAAGATTTCTGAATGCTAGAGCTCCCCACTGGTTCTCATCATCAATAAGCACAACCCATGTAAGAGGCCTAGACATGAGGTCAGAAAAGATACAGGACAGGAATGTGGTGGGGGCTGTCTTCTGAGCTGGTAAATGCTAATGCGATTTGGCAGTTACCTTGTTCATCCCAAGTGTTTCAAGCATTTGACGTATATTTTACTCAAGTGTTGAATTTCTACAACCTCAAATTATTTCAGGTGCATGTTTTAATTCAGGCTTTTCATCTTGCGCTGTAGGTGGCTAAATTTGTACAGTCTCTTCTGGGCTGCGAAGAGCATGCCAAGTGCTTCAAGAAAGAGGTAGGAAATGAGAAAATTACATATATGCTATACTTCTAGACCCAAAACTGCTTTGTTTCCATTCATAAAAGTGTAAATAAGGGAGGGGGGGCAAGAAAAGGCAGTTCAAGCAGGAGAGAGCTCATGAGCACCCAGGGCTCACTGCATGAGCTTCCCCTCACCTTAGCCCATACACTGTGCTTAAGAAAGGGCATTTGAACATGTTCAGTAATTTATTAAGACCTGTGGAGGTCACGAAGCCACTGCACTGATTTTAGGTTATGTTGGGTTCAGAGGGAAAACAATGTTCAACCACACAAGATTGAAAATAGCATTGTTTCCCATGTCCGTGCTCTGTACGTGCCTGAACACAAACAAGCATGAGGAGAAGCCATGGGAACCTGTGGAATTGCTCTTTCTAACTTCTCTCAGAAAATGTACCAAACTTTTAACATGTCACTTGGAATTAGAATCTCTAGGTTTCTGACCCCAGAATAAACTAAGATAGTAAAAGAATAATGATGCCAGCATCAGTGGTAATAACTGTGGCTTGCCCTGTGCAAGGCTATGCTAAGCACTTCACAGTTATTGCCCTTTAGACCTTGACATCGGAGATCACTAATGAAGGACAGCATCAGAAGACAGCTTATTTCAGTCCATATTTATCTGAGTCAGAGGTCTCCATCATTGCTCTAGAACTCTAGAAAAATACACTCAGAAACCTAGGCTGCAGTAGCCATCCTTCCTGTCTTGAGTTCATAGCCTATGTGGCTCAGGGTAAATTGAAGTTATGAACCTTTCTGAACTCTGCCTGCACTAAGGGAACTCCAGAGAACTCAACACCAAGATCTTTACTATGTTAGTCTGGAGGGCTGCCAGACATATGTCTATTCATCTAGTTTCACTTGAGCCCAGCAGGTGGAACTTCTTATATATTAGCCACTCTCGTTCCTAATGGCATTACCATGTCCTGAAGTGTATTTGCAGGCTGAGTTGCTCAAGATTGTCACTGTGGTCAACATCACCAGTAGGGCTGGCATATTAGCAATCTTGCTTCTCTGTTAAACAGGGGTCTGAGTATGAGAAAACATTTTAAATAATGAACCCAACATAAAATAATTTTACCTAGTGTAGTTCTTGTGGCCAAGTAGGAACCTGGCAAACAGCAGCAGTCCAGAGCTGACTATCTCCTCTGAGCCCTTGGAGTCTGCCTGCTATTGCAGTATCATCTCTGAGAAGCTGCATGGCTGCGGCAAGCCCTTAGACTCATAATTGTGCATGTCCTTGTCTGCTTTTCAGAGTTCTTAGAAAAATCAAATGCAAAGAGAATAGTTTGTCCTAAAGCTTTAACAACTCGACCCACCTTCAGCACCACAGTCCCTGGGTAATCTCTCTACTTCCTCAGTGAGGCCTGGACACCAAGTGTCCATTGAACCACAATGCTAGATTCATTGAAAGATGTTGCCAGAGGAAACCCTTTGTTCCATATTCTTGATTCAGGAACTATGACTTATTCTGGACCAGACTTTATGATTAAGAGACATAGATGGAGGTAGGAGATGCCCACAGATCCCAGGATTCAGGCTCTTAGTACAAAAGAGCTTCTAGGAGTCAGTTGAAAAGCAATCTGGCTGACATCAGATCCTTATTATTGCATGTAGCAAGCTCTTCTATTTCAGTCCACAGTATTCTAAAAATGAGTAAAGGAAACACATATTTATGTTTTATTCTATTATAGTGTTTATCATTGGGGTTTAAAAGAGAAGGGAACTAAAATATTATTCCACCAGTTAAATTTAACTTCCTTTAATATTTAGCATAAAGCCTTCAAATTATGTTATAAATTAAGTTAGGTATTTCATTAACATAAAATCACCCTAGTCGTAATTGGGAAAGAATTCACTAAGACATACATGAACTACAGTAACTTACTGCCATCCTTTCTAGGCAATAAACCATGATTTATTGAACCCTGTACTTTTGGAAGTATAACATGATTTTCACTATTTGACCATTATAAGAAGTATTGGAGTATACAAACTGCAGTGTTCCTGGTGGATGATTCCTAGATATTTCTTGGTGGATAAAATGATATCCATGTTTTTAAGCTCCTTGCTAAAATCAGGCCAACGTTTCTTAAGCAACAGCAGAGATTAGCCTAGGAAAAGTCAGGGGATTTTGAATTCCTGTATAACAGATGAACACCTTTTCCACTAAACTTAGTCCAGAAGATAAAGAGAGATAAGAGCAGTGGTTAACATGAGCTTTGTAAAGGGGGCCCTTGCTCTCTTTGGATACCAGGCATGAAGTGGAGAGCAGCTCACAGCTCAGCCCCCAGAACTCACTGGGTAGATGACAACTGGCGTTTTTCACTATTGTTTGTTTACTTCCTTGCAGCAAATTGATGGCAAAGCCTTCCTGCTGCTGACACAGACAGACATCGTCAAAGTGATGAAGATCAAACTGGGTCCAGCACTCAAGATCTATAATTCCATCCTTATGTTCAGGAATTCCCAGGATCTTACTGAAGAAGTCCTTGTCTCTAGCCCTAGAATCAGGGAGTAGACTCCCCCACCAGCACCTGCCACCCTAGGACAGTGTTCCTTGAGCAATAAAATTGGCCCACATTAATTTGCTTTTAGTGTCGCCATGGTTATCTCTAGATGTATTCTGAACATTTTTTAAAGTCTGGTGTCAATGTTTTAGAAGATTTTGGTGACTAAGCCAATGTCAACCAGGCAGACAGAAGACCAGGCCCATGCACAGTTGGCAAATGTCGCTTCACTGGTATGTTGTAACAAATAGACCAAAGAGGCCCCCACACACATATACTTTTATCCTTATATGTCACTATCAAAAATGTAAATTTCCATTTTTCAAATGAAAATCTCTGAAGTAGAAATATTTTTAAATAGCCTTTCATAATTACATTGTGAATATTTTCAAGATCATCTGAGCTCAACTCATATTTGCCATACGGGTGCAGTGAATATAATAACAGTATCTTGGTGCTTTTTAAGGACATACTGTGAGATTTTTGTGTACTCTACTCAGGAAAGTGTATAATAATGTGGATATTAAAAAATAAGCACATGTTTTCATGATTTAACAACCCGACCCACCCTCAACACCACAGTTTTCTTTTATGTTCAATTATATTTCTTAGTTGTTCCCTAGTCTCCTGGGCATAGCCAAGACTGACAGAAGAATCAGATTGTGTACCTTACAAAGTCAATGAGACCCCTCTGAGGATCTTTATCAGCAGACTGCAAGGTGCACAGACAGGCCTTGACTCTGGCATTGCTGACAAACCAGAAGTATGTCTGCATCTAGCTTTATATGCATATCTACATCCACCCTGTGCTTCAGTTGTAAGGGTCCCAAGAAGAATCACTCTATCTTGTGTCTGCCTCATCTGTGCTGTCCGAACTCAGTGCCTCTTCACAAACAGATACATACCATTCAAAGAACCATTACTATTCCCTAAAATAGGGGGTTTGTTTCTGTTATTTAAACAATTCTTATTTGTGGCTTATGATTATGTGGCATCGGCCCCACAATTTTGAAACTCAAACTTTCAAAACACATCAACAGTAAGAGTACAAGCAAGCCTAACAGTCAGACTCTATAAGTGGAATACTGTCATTTTAGGAGTAGAGAGAAAGAAAGAAGTAGATCAAAGATTCAGACCTAGCTATACTTATTGGCTTCATCTTATGATTTAAAAATAGAATCTTACACTCTAAGAAATTTTATTGTGACTGGAGAGTTTCTCAAATTTTATATTGCACATGCCAAAAAATGTTGTATAAGAGGTATGCGTATTTATATTTCTTTATAATCTTACCTAAATGGACTATTATATATATTATCGGTTGGTGTTAAATTTTTGATTCTATAGTTTGTTTTATTGTCAAATTTTTGTAAATTCCCCTGTTTAAAGTTTCTGCTTCTGCTATGTAAAAAGTTTAATATATTTTAATGATAATAAATTAGTGAAATAAAACTCCACCTTACTGCCTTAACAAATGTATTGTGATAACCTGTTCCTGAAATAGCCTAAGGTATTTCTTTCTTAGCATGGAAAATTGCATGCAGTAGCTAGCCAAGAAATCACTGTTTCTGAAAACTGAATGAACCTTGTTCCCTATAAAAGGAAGAAACGGACATGTAAAATTTGAAAGATTAGAGTTTTTTAATTAAAAATTATCAAAATAAGGTATAGGTTCTCTGGAATATTTGAGATTTGCAGTTAGTAACTGTAATACAACTTATTCTAACAAAAGGCTTGTACCAGGTCAAATGATGGTTTTGTTGCTGTGTTGCTAACAGGCAGTGTGATCAGACAGAACAAGCTTGAAGCAGGTTTCCTAGCCACCTGCTGATCATCCCCACTTTGTCACCTAAAGTACTTCAACTTTGGCATCCTCAGCAGCAACTAAACTGGCTGGTGTTTGTTGTCTGAATAAACAATACCACTGGACAAGAACATAAAGTTATCTGTCCTGTAAGAATCTGGAGATGGGAGATGCGTGTAAGCAGCCCTTCAAAAGTTGTTCATGCTGATTTGAGTCCTCCTAGGCTTTGGTACTTCAATCTATCTTCCTCAACCATCTTTTCACACTCAAATTTTGTATTGAACCTATAAATACAGAG
>PVKC010000249.1:39447-77904 GCA_004027635.1 Crocidura indochinensis | reverse complement strand
CTCTCTTAAAGGGGAAGGATATATTTTTTAAAGAGTGATTGTCTTAAAGGGGAAGAGAGGAATTGTCACAGCCTCAAGAAATTCATGCCCAGATACTCCTACCAAAGATGTCAGTTTTGACTGTCTCAAGTAGGCATTTCTGATAACTATGAATTTCATATTCAGAAGTTGTTCACTTCTGAATTGGGCTGTGTCAATTATGTAAATGTTAGATGGAGGGAGACATCTAGAAACATCCTTATTTGACAAAAAACAAAGGGAAGGAATGATAGAGAGGGACTCTTTCACCAAAATACCTTATTGAATAGTTCACATAGTAAATTCCTTATTTAACAAATAACAAAGGCATAAAAATGAAGAAAATGTACAATCTAAATTGAGAGAATGGATTCAATAGTCACCATATATGGAAACTAATCAGAAACCTAGTATACTAGCAAACACAGTTACACAGTGAAGAAAGGAAATGGCCAAGAAGCTGCTAAGAGTGAAGACGTAGAAAAAAAAAGTACTGGCCTCTTCCTAGTGTGAGAATCCTTCCTCTCATTTTTATTTTGAAAATATATGGTACCCCCACGCAAAATGGTCTCCTCCCAGATTGAGAGTCCATCTTCCCATTTTTATTTTGGAAATTTATGGTATGCCCACGCACGGTTTTCAGAATGGAGACCAATGGGAAAAAATAATACCAGTGTATGTCGCCTCATACACATACAGTGCTGCTTTGGCTGCCCTCCACCCCATGTGTCCCCCACCACCACCACCCCAGTGTAGGGAGAAAAAGACGGAAAGACAGAGGGCCATGATAGAGTCCACATGGGTCAGCAACCAGGGAAAATCTGGAAGAAAGGGGAGAAATAAGGGAACGGCTGTAGCCTGCAAGGCCTCCCAGTATCCCCCAAGCTAGGGAGAGTGCCATGCAGTCCGGGGTGTCCCCTAACACCATACCTGGGTAGAGCCAGCCTCCAGTATCAAAGCACTGGAAGTCAGCTATCTGCCTGGCCCCTCTCTTTGCTCCTTCTCCCTAGTGTAGGGAAGTGGGGAGTCTGAAGACCCCTAATGGAGCCTACCTGAACCCACAGCAGGCCAGCCAAGTTGGCACTTAGGCCAGGCCTAGAGTCCTGAGATAGGGGAATGGCTGGGGGCCTGCCAGGCCTCCCAGCACCTCACAAGCTAGGGAGAGTGCCATGCGGCCCTGGGTGTCCCCTAACCCCAGTACCTGGGTAGAGCCAGCCTCCAGGATCCTCGCTGCAGTTTATATTAGGCAAAATGTTTATTTATTTATTTATTTATTTATTTTAATTTTTATTTAAACAACTTGATTACATACATGATTTTGTTTGGGTTTCAGTCATGTAAAGAACACCACACTACCCAACACCAGTGCAACATTCCCATCACCATTGTCCCAAATCCCCCTCCTCCCCACCCAACCCCTGCCTGTACTCTAGACAGACCTTTTATTTCCCTCATACATTCTCATTATTAGGATAGTACAAAACGTAGTTATTTCTCTAACCTCATACCTGTTTCTGGTGAGCTTCATGAGGTGAGCTGTAACTTCCAGCTCTAAAATTCTTCACAATAGAGTTCTTGATATACATCATTTCAACACCAATACCACTTTCACTGTCCCGTTTTTTCACCAAATGTCCCTAGGTTTTTCTATAACATTCCATCCTTATTCCCTTATTGACATATTTTAAATTTTATTGATATACATATACACATACTATATAATTATAAATCCATATCTGTATGTCATCTATACCACCTACATGCCTGAAGTTCTCCCCAGCTGTCCCTTGTCCTTATGGCCACTCTTCTTTTTTTCTATTTCTCTCCTTTTTTGTCCTTCTCTTTTCTGTAATGTAGGAATCTGGTATTCTCCAAATTGATATCTTGTTCTATTATATACTTGAAAAATGAAAGATGTTGCTGTATTGACTTTATTCAAACTTACTTAACATAAGTTCCATCAAAGTGGCAGAAAAGTGCATAATTTCATCATTCAATGAAGCAATGTACATGTACTACATTTATTCAGCTTACAATGTGTTTACAATGGGCTGGTGGTGTCACTTCCGATTCCTTAGTGCTATGCTTTCCATGCAGGTTGGACTTTCTTATCCACCCACTCACTGGCTTGTTGGTGTCATTCCTTCGAGGACATCACGGAGGGTTCGAGTCTGTCAGCTGGCTAATAGGGGTGTCAAACAGTGTCATCTCCCCTGAAATTCATGGGGGGAGAACCAGGTGGCACAGGTAGGCATGTGCCCTAACATGATCAGCCTAGTGATAACGGTGTGCAGAGGGTGACCCATACTGCAGATTGGCCCATCCAGGCTCTATGGAAACCCAATTCGTACCGCTTGCCTTGATTTCTGGGTCAGCCTCCACGGTAGGGATTTGCTGAGCCCTTGTTGTTTGTCCCTCTGAGTAGGGGGTGGGTCCCGCTGAGTCCAACCAGAGTCCTGACATCTGGTTCCTGCCTCAGTTGGCAAAACGAAGCTTCAATTCTTCAGAAGTGTGTGTGCTGATCGCTGAGACAATGTAATTGCATTGTCAAAATTTATTGTAAACTCATCGGTGATTAGGCGCCTACATTGATATCATATCCTCCCTATTCTTCTAAGTACAGCAGTGAATGAATTTTGACTCTATGGCTTTTTGAATCAATGTTTTAAAGATAGATACCAGGAAATAAAGTGTTGTGCCATTTGGCCATACCTGGAAAAAGGCCACTTTTCGAAGATACAGTAAGAACTCACAAAGCTATCCAGATAGAAAACAAAAAGCAATCTGATTTATGTGAAAATAAGATAGACAGATGGATCAGAGACTCATAATGTATCATGATGATGGCATCGTGGATTATGAGTGAAATACAAATGAAATTGAGGATGAGATTCCAAGTCAACCCAGCGAAAAGGACTTATGTACATTCAGTGAACCTGATTATAATTATTGCTGGTGGAGATTTGGTGAAAAAATATTCCATTAAATTCACTGTTACAATACTGTAAACTACTTCTGTCATCTGTATGGCAGGTTGAAGACTTTTAGAGACATTGAACATAAATTGCCACATGACCCCATTAATCCTACACTTTATAGTCTGTTCTAAGAACACAAATACACCAACTGGAAGATAGATACACAGACGCAAAAATATATTTATTTATTGTGTTGCTAATGATGAAACTTAAGATCTAAAATTAACTTAAGAACATAACAATAAACAGTAAGATTATATCATGGCACATGCACAATTGATTAATATTTAGCTATAAGAAAAAGAAAATATTTTTTTGCATCAAGGCTTGAACAGGGTAGTATGAAACACAATATGTCAGAAGGAGAAAACTGCATAGATAATAATCTTCTAATAAAGGTTAATCATTCAGTTTGAAGCACCTTATGTTCATAATTAGGAAAATAAATATTCCTCACTGGCACTATTTTTAAATGAATTTTTATTGTATCAGAAGTGAATTTCATATCTTTACAGTAATATTTAGGGCACATAGTGACAATGAATCAGGGAATTCTCACCACCAGAATTGTCATTTAAGAAAATGAAAAACATTTTGTAATGATTCTCAAAGACAAAATAGAGGAGACCTGGAGGGTCCAGTTCCTGATATGAAGCTCACCACAGGGATGGTTTGGTGCAGTCACAGAAATAATTATACTGAGAACTATCATAACAAAATGTGACTGAATGGGGAACTAGAAAGCCTGTCTAGAGTACAGGCCGGTGTGTGGTGGGGAGGAAGGACACTTGGGATACTGGTGATGGGACTGTTGCACTGGTTAAGGGTATATATGTATATGTATATGTATATGTATATATATATATAAAGATAAATCCTCCCAATGCTTACCACAGATTGTGTTCTTTACATTGACTGTATAAAAAGAAGAGGTGCATTAAATGTACCCCATATACACCTCAACCTAGGCTTTTTGCCTGGTCTGTTTTGTGAATTGGGGGGGGACAAAAATATAAAGGAAATATAGGCTTCCCCCTTAAATTTTATGGGTATAAAATCCAGGACACCTTTTCATCACACATTGTGGTCTTGTTGAGTTTGAGAAATGATTTGCTGCCATAAAGGATCAGGTAGTGTCTTTAGACTGGGGGCCCTTTGGGACCTGAATTGGTAGCATGCAACAGTCCACATTTGGGAGAGTGAGAATAAGGTCCACAACACATGAATCAGTAGGAGTGTTGGTTGTAATTCCTTGCCAAGACAAAAGATGTGGGGCTGAGAGGTTGTTCTTCCGCTTTGGGAGCTGGGTGATTGTTTATTGGGGCAGGAGGTTGGTCTCAGAACTGAGGGTAAAATAAAGAGGGTTAAATAAGGAAGGATAATGAATCAGGGTTGGGGGATGAGAGGATAAAATGATTTCTGAATGGAGGAGAAGGGATAATATATAAGAGGGGATAGATACACCTTGGTCATGGATTATTTACATTTTAGGTTTGGCAATTAGAGGAATCCACAGTCTACAAGCTCATGCTCACATAAAGACAAACATTAATGATCTATTCCTATGTTGTTGTTGGAGGCTTGACCCTCATAGACTGGATCTGAGTTCTTAAGAAATAATTGAGTTAATAAAATATAAATAATTGGCTGAGATATGAATTAGGAGAGAAAGGAGAGGAAAACAAAAGATAAGAGAAAAAAAGAAGTGAATACCTGTAAGAATAAGTTAAAAAAGATTGGGCTGGTGTGTCAATGTTGGAGGTTTTCCACTTTTAAGACTTCCTCACTGATGGGGTGGGATTTGCCAAATAAATTTTTCCGCCTTTCCCTAGAAGATGTGGCTACCCTAAGTAGTATCATTCACAGTATATTAAGTATAGAGTTAGTTTTCCTAAGGAGCAACAGATGGCGAGGGCATTATTAAACATAGATTGAATTGACGAATAAGAGTAAAGGAGAGAGGGAAAGAAGATGTAGTGGTATAAAAGAGAAAGAGTGAAAAATAAAAAGTAGGAATTTGCAAAAAACATATTCGATAATTGGAACCTGTAACATAGGTCTGTGGTGTAGCATTGACAGTTCCTATGGTCTAAATGATCATATGCTTTGGATAATAATAGAAGACATAAACAAAGCATATGATCATTTAGACCATAGGAACTGTCAATGCTACACCACAGACCTATGTTACAGGTTCCAATGGGAGTGGTTAAATTAGAGTATTTTATTGAGACATTGTATGAGAAATGTATATGGTATCCAGTATGATTGAATACTGATGCTCAAAATTAGGATGTCCATTCTTTGTTTCCAAGGACCATTTTGAACAAAGAAGCTGAAGGGTTATTTTATATCTGATTAAGGTATTAATTTCTGACATTAAAACCTATTGTTAGTAATCATTACCATGGCTGACTCAAGGTTCCAATCATATTCTGCACCTGGTTCTGTGTATAAATACACTAGGATATTATTATAGATTTTCGTAGTTAAAGGTTGATTGCATACCTGTTCACTCTAAACCACTGTTTCCATATCCGTGATTTTGTGTTACCTACTTCCACTTCATTTGAACACTTCTCCTCATTATATGCTGGCATCTATGCTTTTTGAGTTTCTACACTTTTGACCCTTGTATCTGTTCCTTGAGTCCTATAAGTTAATGTGGTAGATATTCTAAGTACCTCAAAGAAGTGCTATCATTCTGTATTTATCCTTATTTCTCTGGCTAACTTCATTTAACATAATATTTTATAGGTCTATCCATGTTGCTGCAAAGTCCATGACTGTGTTGTTTATAACTTCTATGTAGTATTCCATTATGTCTAAATACCTCATTTTCATGATCCACTCATCTGTTGTTGGGCATTGAGGTTCATTCCAAATCTTGGCTATTGTGCTGATTGCTAGGATAAATAGTGGACTGAATACATACTTTGGGATGAATAACATTCTGTCTTAGGAATAGATACTCTGGAGTGCAATAGTTGGTCATATGGAAGTTCAATTATGAGTTTACTAAGAACCCTTTATACTGGGGCCTGGGAGATAGCATGTAGGTAAGGCGTTTGCCTTTCATGCAAAAGGTCATCAGTTCGAATCCCGGTACCCCATATGGTCCCCTGTGCCTGATAGGAGCAATTTCTGAGCATGGAGCCAGGAGTAACCCCTGAGCACTGCCGGGTGTGACCTCCCCCCCAAAAAAAAAAACAAAAAGAAAAGAACCCTTTATACTATTTTACATAGGGGTTGAACTAGGCAGCATTCTGACCAGTAGTGGATAAGAGCTCCTTTCTTACCACATCCAGATCAACAGAGATTGGTCCCATTATTTTAAATGTGTGTCACCCTCACTGGTGTAAGGTTGTACCTCACAGTTGTCTTGACAGAATTTCCTTAATGATGAGTGATGGTGAACATGATTTCTTGTTTCTCATGGTCATCTGTCAGTCTTCCTCTGAAAGTGTTTGTTCATTTCTTCTCCCTATTTTGATAGGGCTTCATTAGGTTTTGTGGAACTCACCTTTCTGAGTGCTTTATATTTCTTAGATATCAGCCCTTCATATGATGTGTGGAGTGTGAATATTTTTTCCCATTCTGTTTTCTGTCTTCTAGTTTTAGCAAGTGTTTCTTTTGCCATGCAGAAACATTTTTGTTTGATATAGCTTCATTTATTTAGGTTTGATGTTATTACTATTGCCATTGGCAATTCATCACCAAATAATTTTAAGGTATAAGTTTTGAAGTGTTCTTCCCATTTTTCCTCAATGAACTTTATAGGTTAGGGTCTGATTTCAAGGTCTTTGATCCATTTTTAGTTGATTTTTGTGTAGGTTTTGAAGTATGGATCAATATTTAGTTTCTTACATGTAGTTATGCTGTTGTTCCAAGACCATTTGTTGAAGAGAATGTCTTTCTTTCATTTCAGGTTCTTGGATCCTTTTTCAAATATTAGTTGACTGTATATTTGGGGATATATACCTGGTTATTCTATGCTAACCCACTGGTCTGATACTCTCTGTTCCAGTACCATGCTGTTTTGATCACTATGGCTTTACAATAAAGCTTCAGATTAGGTAAAGAAATGCCACCCAGTTTCTTGTTTCTCAGATTGGATTTGGCTAGCCTAGGTCTTTTGTGGTTCCAGATAAACTTTATAACTGATTGTTCTAATTCCTTAAAAATAGTCTGAATTTGGATTGGAGTTCACTGAATTTATATAGCAATTTATGTAAAATAGTCATTTTGATTATGTTGACTCTTCCTACCCATGAGCAAGGGATGTTCTTCCATTTCCTTAGATCCTCTTCAATTTCCTTCTGAAGCATTTGAAGTTTTCAATGTGCAGGTCTTTCACTTCTTTTGTACGTTTTGTTCCTAGGTATTTGATACATTTAGATACTATTTTAAATGGAATAGACTCCTTAATGTCTTTCTCCTTTACTTCGTTATTTGTATAGAGAAATACTATTTCTTTTGTGTATTCACTTTGTAGCCAGCCACTTTACTGTAATGGTTTATTGTTTCTAGGATTTTTCCTGTGGACCCTTTAGGGTTTCTGTGAATATTATCAGATTATCTGCTAAAAGAGATAGTTTGAATTCCTCTTTCCCTTTCTAAATTTCTTGGATTCCCTTCTCTTGCCTGATTGCTATTGCTATGACTTCTAAAACTATGTTGAATAAGAGTGGAGAAAGTGGATAGCTTTGCCTAGTTCCAGACCTTAGTGAAATGTTTTCAATTTTTCACCATTAAGGATAATGTTGGCTGTGGAATTTTTATACATAGCTGTAACTATCTTGAGGAAGGATCCTTCCAACCCTATTTTCAGCATGAATGAGTATTGAGTTTTGTCAAATGCCTTCTCTGCATCAATTGATATGATCATGTGGTTTTTGTCTGTCTTCTTGTTGATGTGGTGTATGATGTTGATTAATTTACATATGTTGAACCAACCTTGCATCCCTAGGATGAAACCCACTTGGTCATAGTGTATAATCTTTTTGATATGCTGTTGGATTCTGTTTGCTAATATTTTGTTGAGGGTTTTAGTATCCATATTCACTAGTGAGATTGGTCTGCCGTTTTCTTTCTTGGCGAAGTCTTTGCCGTCTTTGGGAATGAGTGTGTCTCATAGAAGGAGTAAGGAAGTATTCCTTTCTTTTCAATATTTTGGAAGAGCCTGAGGATTAGTGGTTGTAATTCTTCTCGGAATGTTTGAAAGAATTTACCTGTTAAACAATCTGGACCTGGACTTT
Organism: Crocidura indochinensis; assembly: GCA_004027635.1. NCBI lineage: Eukaryota > Metazoa > Chordata > Mammalia > Eulipotyphla > Soricidae > Crocidura > Crocidura indochinensis. The sequence continues at coordinate 69,650 of PVKC010000249.1, read as the reverse complement.
TGTTCTTGGGATTTTCTTAGTTACTGTTTCAATTTCCTTAGATGTGACTGGACTGCTTAAAATTTCTATGTCTTCCTATGGAGTCTTGGAAGATGTTATTTTTCCAGAAATCTGTCAGTTTCTTCAGGGCTCTCTAGCCTGAGCAGTTGTTCATAATACTCCTTCATGAGGTCTTGGATTTCTTGGTGTTCTATTTTTTTGTTTGTTTTTTTGGGCCATGCCCGTTTGTGCTCATGGATAACTCCTGGCTAAGTGCTCAGAAATCACCCCTGGCTTGGGGGGACCATATGGGATGCTTGGGGATCAAACCATGATCTGCCCTATGCTAGCGCTTGCAAGGCAGACACGTTACCTCTAGTACCACCTTGCCGGGCCCTTGGTGTTCTGTTTTAATCTCTGCTCTTTGATTTATGATTCTACTTATTTGGATTTGACTTCCTCTTTCCCTTTCTAAATTTCTTGGATTCCCTTCTCTTTTCTGATTGCTATTGGTAGGACTTGTAAAACTATGTTGAATAAGAGTGGAGAAAGTGGGTGAGTCTTGCTAGCAGTTTGTCTATCTTGTTTAATCTTTCAAAAAGCCCACTCCTGGTCTCATTAATTTTTTGTATTGTTTTCTTTGTTTCTGTGTTGTTTATTTCTGCTCCGGTTTTTATTATTTCTCTTCTTATGGCTATGTTGAGTTTCTTTGTTGCTGCTTTACCAGATCCTTGAGGTGTCCCTTAAACTGTTGATTTTGTCATTTTCCTCTTTTCTGAGTTAGGCCTTTACTGCTATGAGTTTCCCCCTAATTACTATTTTTGCTATGTCTCACAGATTTTGACAATTTGTTTCTTCACCGTCATTCCTCTCAGGGAATATATTATTTCATCCTTGATTTCCTCTTTTATCCAACTGTTGTTGAGTAGCATGTTGTTTAATCTTAAGTGTTGGATTTTTGCCACAGTTTCTTTTTACAGTCAATCTTGATCTCTGCTGCATAATGATCTAATAGGGTGCTTCTGATAATTCTTACATTTCTGGCTTTGTGTAAATTAGCTTTATATCCTAAGTCATGGTCTATTCTAGAGTAGGTTCCATGTGCACTTGAGAATAATGTGTGTTCTTCTTTCTTGGGATAGAGTGCCCTGTATATGTCCATTAGTCCTATTTTCTCAAATGTCTCACTTATGGCTCTAATGTCTTTGCTAGTTTTATGCCTGGTAGATATTTCTAGAAGTGATAATGGAGCATTGATATCCCCTACTACTATCACATTTCCTTCTATATATTTTCTAGGTTTGTGAATAAATACTTTACATATATTAATGGCTCTACAGTTGGCTCATAGATATTGAGCAGACTCAGAACTTTCTGGCCTAATGTTCCCCTGATCATTAAGTAAGACCTCTTGGTCTCCGAGCACTTTCTTGAGATTAAATGCAATTTTATCTGATACGAAAATGACTGTCCCAGATTCTTTTGTTTTACATTGGCTTGAATAATTGATTTACATCTTTTTGTTCTAAGCTCATGTCTACCTGTTCTTTTAGGTGTGTTTCTTGCAGGTAGCAAATATCTGTTTTTTGTTTTCTAATCCATCTCTCTGTGTCTTTTAATTGGGGAATTTAGCCCATTGACATTTAAGGAGATTACTGTCAGAGATGGTTGTTGTGCTGCTTTATTGAGTAGAATGGTTGTTGTTGCAATCGGAGGTTTGGATTGTGTAATAACTGTTTGGTTAGCCCAAATAGTGTGAGTTCTTTCTTGTCTAAGAATGTTTTTAGTTCTCCCTCTCATATGAATGAGAGATTTGCCAGATAGAGGACTCTAGGTTGGAGGTTTCTTTCATTCAGTAGTCTGAATATATCACTGCACTGTCTTCTTGCTTTAATTGTTTCGAATGGGAGGTCTGGCTTGATTCTTATGAATCTTCCTTTGTAATTGAGGGTTTTTTCACCCTTATTGCTTTAAATAATTCATTTTTCTCTTTATTTTTTGACAATTGGATTACCTTATGTCTTGGTGTTGGTTTGTTAGGGTCTATTTTATTAGGAAATCTTTTTGCCTTCTGGATTTATATTGGTTTTTCTTTCAAAAGGGTGGGAAAATTCTCTGCTATTATTTTCCTCACAACTTTTTCTTCTTTCCATCCCCCCTTTCTAGTATTTCTACAATTCTTAGGTTATTTCTTTAATCTTTGTGGGTTTTTGTTTTGGAGCCAAACCCATTGGTGCGCAGGGATTACTGCTGGCCGTGTGCTCAGAAATTGCTCCTTGCTTGGGTGAACCATATGCCACACTATGGAATTGAACTGTGCTTTGTCCTAGGCTAGCACTTTCAAGGCAGATGCCTTTCCTCTAGAGCCACTGCTCCTGCCCCATATTTCTTATAACTTCATTCATTAGGTACCTAACCTTATCCTCCAATGTTTTGTTTCTTGCTTTCCTATTGACTTTTTTGTCATTGTTATTTTGTAGTTTTTCCTCAAGTTCCTCTACTTGTTCTTCAAACTGTGTGATTCTGCTATTATGGATTGCTAATATGCCTTTTATTTTCATTGGTTCCAATTGTATGAATTCTTTCATCTTCTGTAAAATTTATTCTTTTAGTTGGTTGAATTGTTCATCTATAGATTTCTTTTTTGGAGGCCAGTGATTTCTTGATTTCATTACTAAGACATTAATTATTGCTTTTAGGTTCTTATCCATTGAACATGTGCTTTTTGGTGGACTTGGAAACCTGTTAGGATTTATCTCATTTCCCAGCTTCTAGCATGTTCCTTAGTTTGCCCATATTTCTTTGTATTTAGTGTGTAAAGTGTTGAGTTTTAGGGTTTTGAAATAAAGTGGTCTGCTCTACTGATTGTATTAGAGGTGCTTGAGGGTATATTCTATTTAGAGTTTATTTTTTCTATCCATCTGGCTTGTCTAAGTATGATAGGAATATTACAAGATGCTTTTCACCAGCACTGTGTTTTGACAGTGTCTTATTTGATTCCTAAATTTTTAACAAAGAAGATAATTTTTTGACACTTTCTCATCTTGTTAAAGAAGTACTAACACAGTAGATGTCTATTCTGCACTTGATTTTCTTTTCCTGGAGTATCACATAATTTTCTGTTCTTTATTTCTATAAAAGATATTTGTTGACAAAAAAAGTTGAGCAGTGCACATAGCACACTTAAGTCTTACCTTCTCTTCTACACATTGACTCCCAAGATTTTCACACAGATGCCCTAGCCCTAGTTTTCCAACAACATACTGCTCTGGTAAGGGTTAACATGTATTTTATTATGACTCCCTACAAACTGAATAGAATTTGCCATAATAATGTCCCTTTGGAAAGTCTTTTCTGAAGCAAAGTTTACTAGGTAATTATAAATACTTTTGGTGGTGTCTTATGAAAAGGGTAATCTTGGAAATATTCTGATCTTTCTGAGAAATTAATGTTGACAGCTTAATGTACACTTTTCTGTGATTTGACAACTCCTCTTATAGTGATCAAATAGGAAATTTTTCCTAATATAAAGATAATCAATGAAACTCATGTTTTGTACATTGTACATCTGTGCTCTTTTATAAACTACATGCATTTCTGCAACAAATCCTTTTCTGCTACTCTGTGAAAGAAAATCATCATCATTGTACTAAAGAACATGTGCAAAACCAGATATGCACTTGCAATTGTGAAGCTGAAGATAATATGGGCCTGTAGGAATTCATATATTATGTCTTTGTGGGCATGTATTGTCATTTTTAAAATGCAGTTACATCATGTAGCAATGCCTGTGACTAGGAATGTAGACAAAGATTTTGAAGTCTTCGATGATGTTTGATAAGATCAAAATCCTGTTTGATACACAGGGACAGAGAGAGGGATGGAAGCCAGGTCTTGTGATCATAAATATCCTTGTGGGCAGTAACTGGTGGCTCCGTGTATATAAATAGCCTCATCAAAGCTGCCCAGAATTCTGAGTACAGCTTCTGACCAGTCACAGCCATAAAAATGATTAAGTGCTTTTTGTCTATTCTTCTGGCTGCTCTGGCATGTTGCGGCTGCCAAGGTGAGTACTATTTCTGATAAGACTACCATCAATCAAACTGATGGTGTTTTGAGGAATCAAGTTAGTTTCAGGGATCAGAGCACATCAAAGTCTAAAATATTGACCTTTTGGAACTCTCTTCTCATTGAAGCACTTGTCTCATACAGTGACGTTATATAACCCCTCAGTAATCACTGTTTGCAATAAATTAGTACAGGGTAGCTAAACATTTTTCTATTTCATTGGTTTTTTGAGAACAGTAGCTCAGAAGCAGTACTAGGAGGTTCAGATATTAGGACTGAAGGGAAAAATAGGTCTTGGGACACTTTTTTATGTTGTGCCATATTGGACCCACAACTTATTGTGAGATCATGGTGCAAGTACAAGCAAAGACTTCAAAAAGGGAAAGCAAAGTGTTTCATGAGAAATATAGCACTTTTTCACCAATTGTTTGAACTGGAGCTGACTGCTTATGTGTTACAACTGTTGTTCATTTTGTTCTTTACAAAAATTACCAGGAATAGCCAGGACAACAGAGTGAGAAAAACCAATATAAAAGGACACTGAATTTCAAGCAGTGAGCAATGAGGTTTTTTTAACTTTATTTATCAATTTATTGATGAACTGATTGGTTGGTTTTTGGTCCACACCCAGCAGTGCTCAGAGACTACTCCTGACTTCTTCACTCACAACACCCCCCCACCCCCACAGACTGGGCTCTCCTATAGGATGCCGGAAATTGAACCAGGTTGATCCCAGGTCGACCACATGCAAGGCAAACATCCTATTGGTGTGCTCTCTCTGGCCCTGAGCAATAAGTTTTTATTAGGTTCCTTTGCCTGAATGTGCTGTGACAGTTTTGCCTTCGATGTTTTTCTGGCCCTTCTCATGGATTTATCTAAGTCTGTTACTCTACCAACACATTGCTATGTTATTTAGATTGTTGACATAGGGGTGGGATATGCTCAGGAATCCCATGAGAAATGGGTAAAGTTATCAGGGTCAAAGGGCGCCAATAAGACTTGTTTCTTATGTTTTCTAATTTCTCTTCTATTCTAGCTGATGCAAAAATCCCTTGCCCACAAGTTGTTGAAGTGCTGACTGGGTTTGTTAAAGAACGGACTAGATTTTTCCTTGGAATAGACATTTTCTTTAGATGGAAGATTGATCAGTTTGGTGCACCAGAAGAGGCTGTGGAGGCCACATGGACAGTGCATCAATGCACAAGTACCATTATGCTTAATAAAAGAAATCTGATCTTTGAAGTTTTGGTAACTCTTTTCTTCTTCTTACATAGAACTTGAAGTGCACTACTCAAGGCAGGGAGAAGACTTGGGATAATGAATTATCACATAATTTAGTGACCTGCCCTGTGCTCTCCTCTGATTATGAACCTCATGTTCTACCTCACCTATCCACCTATCTACCTCACTAGCTGTATTAGGGATGAACAGAGCATTGAGGCAGGTCACCTCTTGCGGGCATCTATTAAACTATACTCAGGAATAGAATACCATGCCCCTCTATTGAGAATATTTACCTGAGAAATTTCAGGTGCTCTGATATTGACACAATCATGAAATGTCTTTTAAATGTAGGAGAGTTGAGAGAATACAGGATGTTGTAAGTAAATATCCTCTGGCTTAAACAGTATTATGCTGACCAAAGAGACTTTAATGGCATATGCACAATCCTGGGCAAGAGTGTGCATCTCAAGTCCTCTCAATAAGCACCCACAACTGTCCTCTTTATTCTGTTCAGTGGGCATAGGCATGGCATGGCACCTCATGTCTTCATGCAGAAATAATATGTAAGCAGGGGTCCACCATCACAGAACATTATTCTCTGAAAGAGACCATAATTTTCATCAGCAAAGATTCTTAGGTACCAGACTGTCCTGCCATGAACATGTGCCCCAGAATCCAGTTACAAACTGTGAGTTTCTCAGAGTACAACTTTCCAGCAACCGTGACCATTACAATCCACATTCCTATACTTAGGAATGTCAAAGAATGGTCATTAATCTGGGACATCAGACAGAATTTTGAGTTGCTTTTCCTTATAAATCAACTCTCCTTTCCCTGTAAACTGACTTTAACTGTTAGGACTAGCACAGCATATTAAACGGACTGCAGATGTAGTTATTAATTGTTTACTGGAATTATACCAAATTATATCAGTATCCCACAGGATATGCTGTTCTTAGCGTGTTTCTGGTGCTAGTGTTGATTAAAATATCATTGACTTACTCAGTCAAACAACAATTTGTATTCCACATCACTCTCCTGTAATAATAGCTGACCTTACTTCTTTCTTTTTTCTTCTCAGATAAACATTGTTGACTCCTGCAAGAAAGACAAATGAGGCACCGGAGAGACACTGCAGCTGTAGGGTGCTTGCCTTGCAAGCAGCCGATCCAGAACAGACAGTGCTTTGAATCTTGGTATCCCATATGATCCCCTGTGCCTGTCAGAAGCAATTTCTGAGTGAAGAGGCAGTAGTAACCCTCCAGCGCTGCTAGATTTGACTCAAAAAAAGAAAGAAAAAAAAAAGAAAAAATATCCTATGCCATTATATCTATCTCGCAATAATCACATGATAATTCTAGAAAATATAAATGTTTTAGCATGTCTTCTAATAAATTCGTTGCCCTGCACATGTCTAGTCATCCATTTTTATTCATTTAGTGTCTGATGTTTATGTGTAATTAATTTCTGTGAATATACCCTTGAGAGAGTTATTGTAAGGGATTCTTGCAACCTGGGGCAATGATCCCAATATAAATATTGCTCTAGAATCATTCTTGTATTTGGTGAGTGTATGTTGTATGGTTTTATTGAACTATGTCATCATTTCTGATCTTAATCAACTATTTCTGTGATCATATATTTGCAAATTATATTGTTATAAAAGTATAAGAGAAGAAAAATGACTTTACTATCATTTTGCCAACAAGGTTTCTTTTCTTAAAATGCCTTCATTTAAGAATCGTGATTAAAAACGTATTTGTATCTGAGTTTCAGTCATAGAACACCCCCTTTACCAGTGAAAATACCACTACCAGTGTCCCCCATCTCCTTTATCCGACAACCCATGCCTGTATTTCAGAGACATTCTACATCTCTCAATCATTAACATTGACATCATAGTTGTTGGTGCAGTTATTTGTCTGCACTCGCCACTCTTCAAAGCATGAGCTGGTTCTTCCGTTTCTCATCTCTTTTATTTCTGAACATTTTTACAACAATGTCCTTTATTTTTCTTTTTTTCCTTAATAAAATATTTATTTAAGCACTATAATTACCAGCATGATTGTAGTTGGGTTTCAATCATAAACAGAACAACACTTATTCATCACTGCAACATTACCACCACCAATACCCCAAATCCCCCTCCTCCCTGTATCTGCCAGTATTCAATACAAGCATTCTACTTATCTCATGCATTAACTTTGCCATGTTAGCTGTTAGTGAAGCTATTTACCTAAAAGCATTCATCACTCTTAGTGGTGAGCTTCATATTTGGGGCTGGTCCACATGGCCCTCAACTCTATAGACTCTGGATTTATAATAATATTTTCACTTTTATAAAAGCAGATAGGTGAGTGAGACTATTCTGCATCTATCGCCCTCTAACATATTTCACTCATCATAATATATTCCGTGTTTAACCATGCATCAGAAAATTTCAAGAATTCATCTCTCCTGACAGCTGCATAATATGGTATTTGTACATATACCACAGTTTCTTTATCCATTCCTTTGTTGAAGGGCATCTTGGTTGTCTCCAGAATCTAACTATTGTAAATAGTGCTGCAATAATTACAGGAGCGAGGAAGGGATTTTTGTATTGTATTTTTTTTTGTTCCTAGGGTACATCCCTAAGAGTGGGATAGCTGAGTCAAATGAGAGCTCAATTTCCAGGGTTTTTTTTTTTTTTTTTTGAGGAAACTCCACACTGATTTCCATAAGGGCTAGACTAGATGGCATTACCTCCAGCAGTGAATAAGAGTTCTTTTCTCTCCACATCCCTGACAGCATTGCTTGTTCTCATTCTTTGCATTTTGCATCAATTTCTGTGGCATGAGATGGTGTACTGTTGCTTTGATTTGCAACTCTCTAATTATTAGTGATGTGGTACATTTTTTCATGTGTCTTTTTGCTATTTATATTTCTTCTTTCACAATATGTGTGCATTTCTTCTCCCCATTTTGATAGAATTAGATGTTTTTTTCTCGTAAAATTTTGTTAGTTCCTTGTAAATTTTGGATTCTTACCCTTTTCTGATGGGTATTGGGTTAATGATTTCTCCCATTCAGTGGGTGACTCTTGTATCCTAGGCACTATTTCCTTTGAGGTACAGAAGCTTCTCAGTTTAATATATTCCCATCTGTTTATCTCTGCATAGAGTTGTTTGGAGAGTGCTGTTTCCTCCTTGAAGATGCCTTTAGACTAAATGTCCTAGAGTGTTTTATATACATGTTGTTCTATATACTTCATGGTTTCAGGTCTGATATCAAGGTCTTTCATCCATTTTGATTTTACCTTCATACATGATGTTATATGGGGTTCTGATTTCCCTTTTGTGCAACTGACTAACCAGTTGTGTCAACACCACTTGTTGAAGAGGCTTTTCTTGCTACATTTTGTTTTCTTTCCCCTTTATCAAAAATTAAATTATTGTATGTCTGGGGAACATTTACATGTTCTTTTTCCAATATCATGCCTTTTTTTTGATAACTATTGCTTTGTAATACAATTTAAAATTGGAGAAATTATTGTTTCTCATAGACCTTTCCCAAGGATTGTTTTAGCTATTCATAGGTGTTTATTGTTCCAAATTAATTTCAGGAGTGTTTGATCCACTTATTTGAAGAATGTATTTGTATCTTTAAAGGGATTGCATTATATTTGCACAATGCTTTAGGGAGTGTTGCAATTTTAATTATGTTAATCCTTACAATCTATGAGCAGGGAATGTATTTCCATTTCTGTGGTTTCGCTTTTATTTATTTAAGCAGGGTTTTGTAGTTTACTTCGTATAGGTCCTTTATGTTTTTACTCAAGATATTTGAATTTATGTGACACTAATGTGAATGGGGTTGTTTTCTTAATGTCCATTTTTTCTATACATTATTGATGTTTAAGAAGGTCATTGATTTTCGTGTGCTAATTTTGTAGTCTACCACTTAGCTATATGAATCTATTTTTTCTCGAAGCTTTTTGGCAGAGTCTTTAGGGTTTTCTAAGTGGAGTATCATTTCATCTAAAAACAGTGAGAGCTTGACTTCTTCCTTTCCTATCTAGATTCCTTTGATATCTTTTCCTTGCCTGATCACTATAGCAAGGAGTTCCAGTGCTATGTTGAATAGGATGGTGAGAGAGGACAGCCTTGCTTTGTGCCAAAATTAAGAGAAGAGGCTTTTACTTTCTGGCCATTAAGGATAATATTTGTCACTAGTTTAAGATAGATAACCATAACTATATTGAGAAAATTTCATTTCATTTCCATCTCCATGATAGTTTTGATCAAGAATGGGTGTTGGATCATATCAAATGCTTTCTCTGCACCTATTAAAATGATCGTGTGATTTTTATTTTTCTTGCTGTTGATGTTGTGTATTATATTGATAGATTTATGGATGTTCAAACATTCTTTCATTCCTAGGATGAAATCTAATTGATCATAATGAATGATCTTCTTGATGAGGCATTGGATCCTATTTGCCAGCATTTTGTTGAGGATCTTTGCTTCTGTGTTCATCAGGGATATTGGCCTGTAATTTTCTTTTTTTGCAATATCTCCATCTGGTTTTGGTGTCAAGGTGATGTTGGCTTCATAAAAGCTATTTGAAATTATTCCCAGTTTTTGAATTTCGTTAAAGATCTTGGCAAGGATTGGTAGTAGTTCCTCTTGAAGAGTTTGAAATAATTCATTAGTGGATCTATCTGATATTAATATGGCCACTCCAGATTTTAAGGGTGTGTTCTGCTTAAATTATTTTCCTCAGCCTTGATTTTGAGTCTATGTTTGTTCTGACTACTAAGGTGTGTTGTTATAGGCAGCAGAAGTTCATATTCATATTTTGGAATCACTTTGACACTCTGTGTTTCTTAACTAGTGTATTTAGTCCATTGATGTTGAGGAAGATGATTGTCATGGGGTTAAATATCATCTTTGTATATTAGTTGGTTGTGTCTATTGGTCTGTCTTGAATTGTAATGGGATAATTTAGTCCATTAACATTTAGGGAGATTATTGACAGAGAGGACTGTTTTGGAATTGTGTTTTGTAGGGTGGTTATTACAATCAGGGGTTTGGATTGCATAATTCGTCTCTAAGTACGTCATTTAGAATCAGTTTTGTTTGCATAAATACTGCAAGTTCGTTTTTGTTTGAGAATGCTTTTAGCCTATCTTCTCATATGAATGTTAATTTTGCTGGGTATTGGACCCTAGGTTGAAAACCTAGGATACACATTCTTCTCCAGTGTACATGGGACATTCTCCAGGATAGACTACATGCTGGCACATAAAAATACTTCCATAATATCAAGAGGATAGAAATTTTGCAGGCTACCTTTGCTGACCTAAAGGCTCTGAAATTATATGTGAACTCTAAAAGGACACAAAAGAAAACTTTAACACCTGAAAGTTAAACAGCCTCTTACTGAATAACCAATGGGTCCGAGATGAAACCAAAGAGGAAATCAAAACTTTCCTGTAAACAAATGATAGTAAAGACAAAAATATCAGAAAATATGGGACACAGCAAAAGTGATCCTGAGAGGAAAATATATAGCTTTGCAAGCACATATAAGGAAGGAAGATGGTGCCTACCTGAATAGCTTAATGACACAGCTCATAGAATTAGAAAGTGCTCAACAAAATGAACCAAAAATAGGGAGACAGAAAGAAATAACAAAGCTGAGAGTAGAAATCAATGAAGTGAGAACCCAAAAAACAATCCTAAAGATCAACAAAAGCAGAAGTCTTTCTTCAAAAAAAAAATACTGATAAACCAGTGGCAAAAGTAGCAAAGTAATAGAGAGAAACTTGATAACTCATATTAGAAATGAAAAAGGGGAGATCACTACTGATATTGCAGAGATTCAAAGGATAATCAGAAATTACTTTGAGAAACTCTATGCCCGAAAACAAAAGCCCAGGCCCAGATGAATTCACTAATGAATTCTTTCAAACCTTTCAAGATGAACTACTACCAATCCTAGCAAGACTCTTTCATGAAGTCGCAAAAACGGGAACAATTCCAAATAGCTTTTATGAAGCCAACATCACCTTGATACCTAAATGAGACAAAGATGCTACCAAAAAAGAAAATTACAGGCCAATATCCCTGAGGAACACAGATGCAAAGATTCTCAACAAAATGCTGAAAAATAGGATTCAGTGCCTCATCAAGAAAATCATTCATTATGATCAATTAGGTTTCATCCCAGGAATGCAAGAATGTTTGAACATAAATCTATCAATATAATACACAACATCAACAACAAGAAAAAATAAAAATCATATGTTCATATCAATAGACACAGAGAAAGCATTTGATAAGGTCCAACACCCATTCTTAATCAAAACTCTCAGTAAGATGGGAATGAATGGAACCTTTCTCATTATAGTTAAGGCCATTTACCACAAGCCAGTGGCAAATATTATCCTCAATGGAGAAAAAGTAAAAGCCTTTACTATTAATTCTGGCACAAAGCAAGGCTGTCCTCTCTCACCATCCTATTCAACATAGCACTGTAAGTCTTTGCTATAGCAATCAGGCAAGAAAAAAGATGTCAAGGAAATCCAGATAGGAAAGGAAGAAGTCAACCTCTCACTGTATTTAGATGACATGATTCTCTACTTAGAAAACCTAGACTCTACGAAAAAGATTCCATAAACAAAAGACTCATATAGTAAGGTGGCAGGCTACAAAATTAACACACAAAAAAAATGAATGACCTTTCTTGTTTTTGTTTTTTTTTTTTTTGGTTTTTGGGCCACACCCAGTGATGCTCAGGGGTTACTCCTGGCTATTCGCTCAGAAGTCGCTCCTGGCAGGCACGGGGGACCATATGGGAACCGGGGGATCGAACCGTGGTCCGTCCTAGGCTAGCGCAGGAAAGGCAGCAGGCACCTTACCTCCTGCGCCACCTCCCGGTTCCCATGAATGACCTTTCTTTTTTTTTGTTTTTGTTTTTGTTTTGGTTTTGGTTTTGGTTTGTGGGTCACACCCGGCAGTGCTCAGGGGTTACTCCTGGCTCCATGCTCAGAAATTGCTCCTGGCAGGCACGGGGGACCATATGGGGCACCGAGATTCGAACCGATGACCTTTTGCATGAAAGGCAAATGTCTTATCTCCATGCTATCTCCCGGGTCCCCATGAATGACCTTTCTATACACCAAAAATAAAGTGAAGAAATGGGCATTAAAAAAAAAACAACACCATTCACAATAGTGCCATACAAACTCAAATATCTTGGAGTCAGTCAACTTTACTAAATATATGAAGGACCGATACAAAGAAAAATATAAAACTCTTCTCCAAGAAATAAGAGAGGACACACATACCCTGCTCATGGATTGTCAGGATTAGCATCATTAGATGGCAATACTCCCCAAAGCATTATACAGATTTAATGAGATCCCTCAAAAGATACCCATGACATTTTTCAAAGCAGTGGATCATACACTTTTGAAATTCATTCAGAACAATAAACACCCTCGAGTAGCTAAAGCACTTCTAGGGAAAAGGAATATAGGAGGCATTACCTTCCCCAACTTTAAACTATATTACAAAGCAATAGTTATCAAAAAAAAGCATGGTATTGGAGTAAAGACAGACCCTCTGATCAGTGGAATTGGCTCGAGTACAGAGAATGTTCCCCAGACATACAATCACCTAAATTTTGATAAAAGAGCAAGAAGTTCTAAATGGAGCAAAGAAAGCCTCTTAAATAAGTGGTGTTGGCACAACTGGTTAGCCACTTTCAAAAAAGCAAAATCAGACCCCCAGTTAACATCATACATGAAGGTAAAATCCAAATGAATGAAAAGCCTTGATATCAGACATGATACCATAAAATATATAGAAGAACATATAGGTAAAATACTCCATGACATTGAGATCAAAGGCATCTTCAAGGAGGAAACTTCATTTTCCAGACAAGTGGAAGCAGAGATAAGCAGATGGGAATACATTAAGATGAGAAGTTTTTGCACCTCAAAGGAAATAGTACCCAGGATACAAGAACCACCCACCATGTGGGAGAAACTATTCACCCAATACCCATCAGATAAGGGGTTAATATCCAAAATATACAGGGCACTGACAGAACTTTACAAGAAAAAAACATCTAATCCCATTAAAATATGGGAAGAAGAAATGAACAGACACTTTGATAAAAAATAAATACAAGTGGCCAAAAAGCACATGAAAAATGCTCCTCATCACTAATCATCAGGGAGATGCTTATCAAAACAACGATGAGATACCATCTCACACCACAGAGATTGGCATACATCACAAAAAAATGAGAACAAGCAGTGTTGGCTGGGATGTGGAGAGAAAGGAACTCTTATCCACTGCTGGTGGGAATGCCATCTAGTTCGAACTTTATGGAAAGCAATATGGAGATTCCTCCAAAAACTGGAAATCGAGCTCCCATTTGATCCAACTATACCATTCCTAGGGATATAACCTAGAAACACAAAAATACAATACAAAAATCCCTTCCTTACCCCTATATTCATTGCAGCACTATTCACAATAGCAAGATTCTGGAAACAACCAAGATACCCTTCAACATATGAATGGCTAAAGAAACTGTGGTATACATACACAATGGAATATTATGCAGCTGTCAGGAGAGATGAAGTTATGACATTTTCCTATACATGAATGTACATGGAATCTATTATGCTGAGTGAAATAAGTCAGAAAGAGAGAAAGACACTGCATGGTCTCACTCATCTATGGGTTTTAAGAAAAATGAAAGACATTCTTGCAATTGTAATTTTCAGACACAAAAGAGAGAAGGGCTGGAAGTTACAACTCACTTCATGAAGCTCGCCACAAACAGGGATGAGTTTAATTAGAGAAGTGACTACATTTTGAACTATCTTAACAATGAGAATGTATGAGGGAAACAGAAAGCCTGCCTAGAGTTTAGGTGGGGGTAGGGTATAAAGGAGGGAGATTTGGGACATTGGAAATGGGATTGTTGCACTGGTGATGGGTGGTGTTCTTTACATGATTGAAACCTGAATACAATCATGTATACAATCAAGGTGTTTAAATAATATATATATTAAAAAACAAATATGACTGTAGTTGGGTTCCAGTCATGTAGCGAACACCCCTATTCACCAGTGCAACATTCTTACCACCAATGTCCCGAATCTTCCTCCTGCCCACCCCACCCAGCCTGTACTCAAGATAGGAGTTCTACTTTCCTCATTCTTTCACATTGTTATGATAGTTATCAGTTTAGTTATTTCTCTAACTGTACTCATCACTCTTTGTGATGAGATACATGTCGTCAGCTGGACCTTCCAGCCTTCCTATCTCTTGTCTCTAAGAATTATTGCAAAAATGAATTTCATTTTTTTAAAAAACCATAGATGAGTGAGACTATTTTGCGTCTATCTCTCTCCCTCTGACTTATTTCACTCAGCATGATAGATTCAATGTATATCCAATATAGAAAAATTTCATGACTTCATCTTTCCTGATGGTTGCATAATATTCCATTCTGTATATGTACCACAATTTTTTTAGCCATTCATCTTTTGAACAGCATCTTGGTTGTTTCCAGAGTTTGGTTATTGAAATAACACTTCAATGAATATAGATGTGATTTTTGTATTGTATTTTTGTGTTCCTAGGGTACATCCCTAGGAGTGGTATAGCTGGATCATATGTATATACATGTATAATTCATATATATGTTCAGTTTTTGATACAGAGGAATCTCTGTATCACATTCCATAAAGGTTGAACTAGATGGCATTCCCACCAACACTGAATAAGAGTTCCTTTCTCTCCACATCCCCACCAGCACTGCTTGTTCTCATTCTTTGTGATGTGTACCAATCCCTATGGTGTGAGATGGTACCTCATAGTTGTTTTGATTTGCATCTCCCTGATGATTAGTGATGTGAAGTATTTTCATGTGCCTTTTAGTCATTTTTATTTATTCTTTGACAATGTCTGTTGATTTCTTCTCATTTTTTGACGGGTTAGATTTTTTTCTTGTAAAGTTTCATCAGTGTCTTGTATATTTTGGGGTTTTTTTTTTGGTTTTTTGGTGTTTGGGTCACACCCAGCGATACTCAGGGGTTACTCCTGGCTGTCTGCTCAGAAATAGCTCCTGGCAGACACGGGGGACCATAGAGAACAACGAGATTCGAACCAACCATAGTCCTGGATCAGCTGCTTGCAAGGTAAACGCCACTGTGCTATCTCTCACTTGTAACCAACGCTACAAGTGAGGATTGTTTATTTTCTCAGTTGTGAATTGATGACGCTTCATTTCTGGATCAAAATAACATGAATTAGAAGATGCTATGTGATTTCCTCATTCTGACTTATTGATTCACATAATGCTTTCAGTTCAAGTCATGTTGCAACAAAAGAAAGATTTCTTTTATTACACACAAATATTTTATGATTGCATATATGTTCCATGACAGTCATCTTGTTTATGGTTGATTATCATTTGGGGGGATGTTATGTCACACCTGATGATGCTCAGGGTATACTGCTGGCTCTGTGCTCAGGAATCACTCCTGGCAATCTCAGGAGATCATGTGTAATGTAGGGAATTGAACCAGGGTCTGTCTGGGGTTTGATGTATGCAAGACAAATGCGCTACTGCTGTGCTACTGCTCCAGCCCCTGTGGTTGATTTCTTGAGTTGATTCTAGATCTTGACTTTTATTCTTAGCACCACATGAATACATCTTTGTTATATGCGTGTATATGTCTTTCCAGTTGGTGTATTTGTGTTCTTGGGATAAATTGAAATAAATGACATAAATAGCTCAGGTGGTAGCTTTGCATTCAATGTTTTGAGTAGTCTCCAACTACTACTAGAAGGAGGAAGCAGTGTACAGTTTTGCAAAAGTGAATTTAATGTTTTCTTTTAACTACATCCCCACCTGCACTGGTTGTTTCTAGGAGCTTTGCAGATAGGTCCTTCTCTCTGGTATGACTTGACATCTGATTCTCAATTTTATTTGAATTTCCCCCATAACTCATGGTGATGGACACTTTTCATTCTCTCTCCATCTGCCTATCTTCTTTGCATAGGCATCCTTTATATCAATACATTTTTTATTGTGTACAGTTTTGTGAATTCTTTCTGTATCTTGAGAAGAGCTTTTGTCATGTGTATGGCACACAATTTATTATTATCTATCAATAAATCATTGAAAAAATGCCACAGAAGTCATTATTCACAGTTGCTCTTAGCACAATAGATGATATATGATATCTAGATGGCCAATCACAGATGAGTTTTTAATGAAACGTAGCATGCTTACAATGCTTCAATGAATAATAAAATTATGCATTGCCTTGCCACTTGGATGGAGCTTATGTTAATTGAAGTAAGTTTGAAGGAGAAATAAAGCAAAATTTTTACTTTTATGAAAAATATAATGTAATATTAACAAGGTATCAAAGGAAGAATATTCTAACCTAGATTATAGAAAAGAGAAGGATATAAATGGAGAGAAATAGAGGAAAAGAACAGAGGCTGCAGAGGAAAGGCAGGTGGCAAGCATCTCAGACACATCAGTGGTGTACATGATATATATGGATATGCATATAAAATTATATTTTATGTGGATATATATAAACCACAAAGCCAATAAATCTGTAAGAGATCCAAAATACAATAAACAGTTTTAAAATGTGTCTATAAGGGGGAGGATAACATATGAGAGACTACATAGGAATACATAGGGTATGATGGAGAGAAGTGGACACTAAAAGTGGGATTGATGTTGGAAAGCTGTATTCCTAGAACTCTGTTTTGAAGTATTTTAAAAGCAAACTGCCCCCCAAGAAAAAGCACACTGCCCTGGGGCTGGAAAGATAGCAAAGAAGTAGGGCATTTGTCTTGCAAGCAGCCAGCTGATGCAGGATGAATAGTGGTTGGAATTCCCGGCATTCCATATGGTTCCCTATGCCTGCCAGGAGTAATTTCTGAGCACAGAGCCAGGAGTAACCTCTGAGCGCTGGTGTGACCCAAAAGCAACAACAAAGAAAAAACCACACTAAGGGCTGGAGACAGAGCATGGAGGCAGGGCATTTGCCTTGCATGCAGGACAGTGGTTTGAATCCCAGCATCCCATATGGTTCCCCAAGTCTGCCAGGAGTGATTTCTGAGCATAGAGTCAGGAGTAATCCTGAGTGCTGCCGAGTGTGACCCAAAAACAAACAAAAATAAAACAAACAACAACAACAAAAAAAAAACCCACGCACACTACCTTAAGAATTATAGAAAAAGGGGGATATGATGTGGGAAGGAAAATGGGACAATAGAGGTGATAAATGTATAATCTCATGGAGGGTATGGTGTTTGAATGTGGTAATATGAAAGAATATCATTAATAGTTTTGTAAATTATGGTGCTCAAAATAAATAATTTAATAAAGGCCATATATTTTAAAAAACCAATTGTTTTCTTTCTATGTTAAAACAAAAAAGCTGTATAAAATATCACGTATATTTGCTTCAAAAATATATCCTCTAATATTCAATTAAGAGAAGCTAAACTTATTCATAAGAAATGTAAAACAACTCAAGGAGAGACAGAAGAACACAAGAAAATGAGAAATTACTCCATGTTCTTATATATTGATAACATTAGCATGATTGAAGAGATAATTTTTATACAAATACCATTCTTGAATAAGACAAAATTGAGATGGAATGAAATGAGTAAAATGGAAACACACTCCAGACCAAGCTTAGTTTTGTCACTTTCTTCATGTGGGGACTCCAATAAAGGACTGATTATCTCAGTCTCACTTATCAGATATGCAAAATAGTCATAACAATTCATACATTCTAAGACTTGTATAAATGTTGATACAAAAACTTGCTTGAAAATTATAAAACACTGGATGTCACCTCTGTCAGGCTATGTTGTTAATCTACCCTTCAAAACTAAATGACAGCATCATAAGATAGTAGACTTTCAGTTGAAAAGTTTTATTTTTCACTCAATACTTTGAATCTGTTGTGTCACACTTTCCTCTTATTACTTTATATAAGATATATAATGATTCTTTGTCATTTTACACACTGTCTCTTTCTACCTTTATATCTTTCATTCTTGATATTTTGATTACAATGTGTCTTGGTGTTGTGTTTTTTGGTACTCCTTGGGTTACTGAATTGGTGTACAAGCCTTTTTCCAGAGACTACATAAGTTCTGTTTTTGGTTTTGTCTTGGGACCAAAACCATGGATTACTCCTGGTTCTGCAGAGAGCAGTACTTTGGAAGGATCATTGCAAAAATATTTATTCTAAGTGATAGAGGTAACAGACATGGCTTCAGCAGGGCAATAGGAAACTTAGTCTGCCCTTTCTTCTCAGCATGGCCAGCTTCATGCTTTGTAGGTTTGTGTTCTCACAATCTTTCATATCTTGGCTTATATTCATAGAGAAAAGAGTGAGTCTATGGAACTGACTAATTTTGAAGATGGTGACTGCATTTGTGGGTGTAGTTATGTCTGTCAGGCTTTCCAGAAAGAAGAAATGGGGGTGAGATGAAATAGAATGCCATACTCACTACAAAAGGCCCTGATCATGTCAGCCCATAAACTAGCATACCTGAAGTTTATTCAGTTTAGTGTCTCCAAAGGAAATTATAGAATTTGCAGTAATGAGGAAGGATTGTTGGGTAGTGGAGGAACAGACCAGGCTTCAGCAGGGTCAAGGGTTTGACCAATCTCTCTTCCCAAAATTGCCAGTTTTCTGCTGCATGGGTCAATGTACACATGATCTTCTACAGCTTAGTTCATACATCATTTGAGAAAGAGAGTGAGTTTATGCTGATAGAAGAGTTTAAACATCAAATGAGATTCTTTTCTTTATTTTTTCCTTTTAGTTTTTGGGTCACACCTGGTCCCACTCAGTGGTTACTCCTGACTCTGAACTCAGAAATTGCTCCTGGTCTCTGGGGGGATCATCTGGAATGCCAGGATTCCACTCACCATTCATCCTGGATTGGCTGTGAGCAAGGCAAACACCTTACCGCAGTGTTTTTTTCTTTGGGCTCCCAGATCAGATTCTTTTTAAAATGCTAGTCACAGGTGTCTGAGTGATAGTACAGTGCTTAAAGCACTTGTTTGACATATGGCTGACCTGCGTTATATCCCAAGAATTGAACCATCCTTGAATTTCTCCAGTAGTGTTCTCAGAGAACAGAAACATGAACACCACCAAGTATGCTGTAAAATAATTTTTTTTTTGGTTTTTGGACCACACCAGTGACGCTCAGGGGTTACTCCTGGCTATGCACTCAGAAGTCGCTCCTGGCAGGCACAGGGGACCATATGGGAACCGGGGGATCGAACCGTGGTCCGTCCTAGGCTAGCGCAGGCAAGGCAGCAGGCACCTTACCTCATGCGCCATCTCCCAACTCCCGTAAAATAAAATGTTAATAGCTAGTCATATACATAAATGAATGTGAAGTAGAAATTAATCACACTGAAAGTGGAAGAAACATAAATTGATTAAAATCTTATAATATTGCTCTTTCAGACAATGTTTTTAAATTAAAACATATCTAACTCAGTTTTTTTCTATGTATATTTGCTTGTTTTTTCCTACTTTGGACATCCACTACTTTATCTTCCCTCATATCTTTATAAGTAAATTTCATTTGATCTATTTTATTTTAGTTAAAATTATATTATAAGCCCTGTGCACCTAACTTACATATCATAATTCTGAATGCAATGAAATACAATGAATTTTGAGAACTACATTTCTTTTTGTTTGTTTGTTTGTTTTTTTTGTTTGTTTGTTTGTTTTTGTTTTGGGGTCACACCCGGCAGTGCTCAGGGGTTACTCCTGGCTCCATGCTCAGAAGTTGCTCCTGGCAGGCACGGGGGACCATATGGGGCACCGGGATTCGAACCGATGACCTTTTGCATGAAAGGCAAACACCTTACCTCCATGCTATTTCCCGGGCCCCTAGAGAACTACATTTCTTAAAAAAAAAGTTTATGCTCTGTGATTTTCAAGAATAGTGAGCATTCCAAAAATATAAAGTAGATTAAGAAAGATAAGGCAAATAGTTCATTTACATGTGAATAAAATCCAGTCCAATGAAGACATAGTGTTAAAAGTTGTGGTTGAAACAAAACTTGTCCTAGAATTGGAAGTACTGTAAGTTGGAAAATTCTGACAAAAAACAATTTATTATTACAAAAAAACAGTTTATTATTGTTTTTTCTTAGAAAAAGGTACCAAGAACCAAGTCAATTGGATTGTTGGACTTGTTCTAGCATCCCCATAGGCACCAATCTCGTTGTGAATTGTTCAATAAGGAATTTTGGTGATAGAGTCCCTCGGTTTAATTCTTATGTTTGAACCAGGTCATAGGGATTGTTGGACTTGTTCTTGTGTCCCCTTTATGCGCTGATAATGCCAGGTGACATTATTCTTTGTGTGCATGGGTACATTAGAATGGAAAATACTGCACATACAAATAAGTTCTTGTCTAATAGAGATAGGAACACACAAATCTTGTGGTGCAATGAAGCTTTACAAAACCTAAACATTGACATGATGACCCGGCACAGGCCTCAGAGCTTTGGGTATTTTCCAGTCACCCCTGAACCAGGGAAGCCATCTATGAAACATCCAACATTGTTTTTGACATCACCTGGAAGCAATCCTCTACCAGGGAAGATCCTACTGTTGCTCTGACATCGATTTACTCAAAGAAGTCTTCCCTTAACACTGAGAAGACTTAAACAACAACGACCTGCGTACTGGATAGGGCTATCTGCATTGTCCATTAATTGCAAGTTGATATTAGATGCTGCTCAGCACCATCCTGACTTCATTGTAGGATATACAGATTCCAGGACCTTCAATACAGAAACGTGAGATCAACAACAGGGACTGTGAAATATATAACTGTGTGGGTACTACAGACAATGATCAGTATTGGACAAACTAGTTTTCCTGGAGCCTAGAAATGGTCTTATGCCAGGAAACTTCAGGGATAGGGTCTCCTTGTACTTTGGCTAAAGTTTTTCCTTTCCATGAACTCCATACTTTGGTGGGTCCATGCAAACAATAATTGCCACACTAACATTGTTTTTACAGTGCTCCCTTGACTCCAAACCTTTAAGAAACCACTAGTAAAAATATCTGGATCTGCAAAAAAAAAAAAAAAAAAAAAAGGTTTACATTAGCGTTAACATATATGCTTTTAGATGCACTAGCATTCTTGGGGGTAAAGGAGGGTGATAAGGGATATATGCTTGAGAACAAGGTTAAAGGGAGGACAACACTGCTGGTGGAAAGACCCTCATTTATTGTCACCATGTACCTTAAGTATTACTGTATAAGATTTGCCATTGTCCTCCTTAAATATATTTGCCATTATATATTCTAATACATATCTGTCATTTAAAAAGAAAAAAGAAAAGGCACTAAACTACTATTGGTAATAAGAACTTATTATTTTATTACAGAATCTCTTTTATTATTTTATTATTTATTATTTTATTACAGGAGTAAGACACTATTTAGTCAATACTACAGATTAAAATGGACTCAGCACAAAAACGATTAAAAAACATCTGCTTCAAGGATCTATGTCATCTGAGTTCCATAAAGGCTGTGAGTCAGAGTCAACTATACCTGCTCCTTTCAGCCACAAAATATTTAAATATTTGAAGATTTTTCACTAGCATACATATTCTCAATAAAAGCTGCCATAGAAATTTAGGAAAATAACTCATTTTGGGGTGCATAAAAACATCATCACTCTATACTGAGCAGCACCCAAACTTTCTACCTACACATGGCAAGTAGCTCTGAGATCAAACAGTAAAGACAGCTAAAAAACAATGGCAAATGTCCAGAGAGCTGGATGGAAAGATATAGAAGGTTAAGGTTGTTAGGTATCATTTATTTTGCATTGGTTTTTCTTTATATAAAATTTCCATATATATTCTTTATGTTTGTTCATTTATTTACTTAAACACCTTGGTTACAAACATGATTGTAATTGGATTTCAGTCATATAAGATGACACTCCCAGTGCAACATTCCTACCACCAATGTCCCAAATACCCCTCCTTCCCTCCCCACCCCCACCTGTACTCCAGACAGGCTTTCTATTTCCCTCACACATTCTCATTGTTAGGATAGTTCGCAATGTAGTTATTTCTCTAACTAAACTCATCACTCTTTGTAATGAGGTTCATGAGGTGGGCTGTAACGTTCAGCCCTCCTCTCTTTTGTCTCTGAAATTTGTTGAGAAAGGTGGGAATGCCGACTAGTTCTATCTTTCTGGAGAGCGATATGGAGATTCCTCCAAAAAATAAAGAAAAACTCGAAATTGAGCTCCCATAAGATCCAGTTATACCTCTCCTAGAAATATACCCTAGGAACTCAAAAATACAATACAAAAATCCCTTCCTTGCACCTATATTTATTGGAGCACTATTTACCATAGCAAGACTCTGGAAACAACCAAGATGCCCTTCAACAGATGAATGGCTAAAGAAACTGTGGTACATATACAGGTACACAATGGAATATTATGCAGCCATCAGGAGAGATGTTGTCATGAAATTTTCCTATACATGGATGTACATGGAATCTATTATGCTGAGTGAAATAAGTCAGAGAGAGAAAGACAGAATGGTCTCACTCATATATGGGTGTTAAGAAAAATGAAAGATATTTTTCATATGTATATTCTAAAGCCCAAAGAGTTGAGGCTCATAATTCTTTGTTGGCAATGGTAAGCAAGTAAACATGGGCAGGGCAAATCACTAATTGAACTGGAAACTTGTAGTTCAGATAATAAATGAACCAAGGAACCTGTCACATCTGCATGGGGATTAAGTTGGAAACACACAGTTTAGAAAATGTCAAGTAGTGTAAATACCAGAGTTTTGGAACCCAAGCCATGGAAAATTTGAGAAGCTAATGCATGCTTCATGTCAGTTCAGTGATACAAATTGTTAGGATGTTGAACACAGAGAGCTATGACTTACTCCTCATATGTATCTCAATTTGTTTCCTTTGGTTTTATTTCCCCATTGCTTTCTCATCTGGCTTTTCCTGTCTCATTAGGGGGTGGGCTTTGTTTTGATTTCAATAAAGGCTATTCAAGAGACCTGCGCTGGGAGCTGCCATCTAGGCCTGTGGTTCCAAATGGTGGAGCAACTGACTTGTGTGGGAACAGCTTGCAGTATTTCTTGCCTGCTATAGATTATTTATCGTAGGGAATTACTACCGGAACCAGCATATCTTGTCTTACCCAGAGGGGTCATGGGATTCTCTCTTCTCCTCTGGAGATTGTGGGCCACACAACCTACCATTCAACACGATGTGAGAAACAAGACTTGGGTAGTTAACTTCCTGAATTCTATAAATAATAAAGACTATAAATAATTGTATTTCAAACCAACATTTTCCAAATTGATATTCCAAAGTCTTCTTTGAGAAAAAATATAAAGGACTGAAGAAAATTGGATATAACATAGGTATATAGTTTCAATACTGCCTTTGATCTCTGCCTTTATAAGCAGTCACATTCACAAGGTCTTCTCAATCACTATTGCAAAAGTTACTAACATTTGGATGCCCCATGATGCTACTCTGAACAATATGGCATATAGAGCCCCATAGAGCGCTTCTTTGGAGATTGTCTTTGAGGTTAAAAAAATGGCATCAGATGGGGCCGGTGTGGTGGTGCTAGAGGTAAAGTGTCTGCCTTGCCACTGCTAGCCTAGGACGGACTGCGGTTTGATCCCCTGGCATCCCATGTGGTCCCCCAAGCCAGGAGCGACTTCCGAGCGCATAGCCAGGAGTAACCCCTGAGCATCACTGGGTGTGGCCCAAAAAACAAAAAAATGGCATCAGAATCACCACTCTAGAAATGGGAAATATAGCACAAAGAAGGCTGCTGTCTTGCCACGATCAGTGGTCACTATGCTGCCTAAACTCATGCTGTCCTTCCCCACACAGAGCTCTGGTGAGAGGTTTTATATCAATGTTGTGATGCTTCTTTGGCAAGTCTGAGTTCCAATTTTTATGCTTATTTTATCGCTGGTTCTTACTTTTGTTAGCTCTACTTCTTCTATGTACTACATCCTTCATATATTCCAGTAACTCTTGTTCTATATAAACAGACTTGGGATGAAATAAAATATCTCTGGTTATCAACCTTTGACCTGTTATTTTGGGTTATTAGCTGGGGTCACCTCCAAGGTCTCAATTGCACATGGAGACAGAGTTGACCTTTTTAACTAACTAACTAACTAACTAACAAAATAACTAACTAAGTAAATAAATAAATAATTACTAAAATTGATGTTGAAATACATTCCTAGGGATATGAGTCAATAATAGACCAATTACCCTTTAGTGAGGCTGATATTCAATACTCTAACTGTTCAACCCCAACCATAAATAAATTCTACTCTAGATGGAAAACAGTTACGAAATAATATCATTCACTTACAGTTGTCTAATTGAAAGATAGAACACATGCTCTACCCTTATGAACTTTGAACTATGAGGTATAATGAGAGAATTCTAGAGTTATCAGAAGGTTCCTTTGGGTGACCATAGAGACCAGAAATACAATCTCAGAAGATAATTGTGGATTAAAGACACATATGTATGCTAGCTCAGTTACTGCATCAATATGAATGGAGCGTTATGTAATCTTTCTGGTGAACTAAAGAGAAAAGGGATCATGGAGGCAATAACCTTAAAAACTAGAATCAAATGGAGTTGCATATTTTACCCAAATTTCTGACTTTCAAGGTCATCAGGGTACATCTCGTTCTGTAAGAAGATCCACCAGTGTGAAACTTCATTAGAGTAGTTTGCATTCTGATTTCTCAATGTTGTGCTGTGAAAGCAGAGATCAAGTCTCTATATGGATCATTGAGTAAGTATTTTCTGGTAGACAAAAACCTGACTGACAGAAGAATCTTAGTTCCTTATTTGGAATAAGGTTGGAAAACTGCATACACTGCTCACCAGTAGACAAGTCTGATTATGATAGTGCAAGTAAAGTCTACTCAAATGAAAATTTATCTCAAAATCAGAAATAACTGACTAATTGGTTAAAGAATGATAAACATGACATCATAGTCTTATATGTTTATGATTATATGATCCTGTAAAGTACAATTAAGAAATATCAAAGTGGGAGCATTACAGACCCAACACAAATAGTGACTATGACCTGCATGACCCATCAAAAGAAGATACAGAGAAAATTAAGGGCAATAGCCAACCAGGTGCTGTAGGAGGAAGGGATTCATAGGAAATTTCTCTCTTTTGTTTTGTTTTGTTTTTTGGGGGGTCACACCCAGTGATGCTCATGGGTTACTTCTGGTTATACACTCAAAAATCGCTCCTAATTCGGGGGACTATATGGGACGCTGGGAAATTGAACCACTGTCCATCCTAGGCTAGCCCATGCAAGGCAAATGCCCTACCACTTGTGTCACCGCCCTGCATGCCCCCCCACATTCATAGGAAATTTCTATTCAATCAGCCTAAAGGAGAACAATAATGAACATTGAAATGTGGCTTCAAAAAGGAAATTAGTGTATGGATTATTGAACAGTGGGCATTATGGTTTTAGGTGAAGTGCACTGAAAATAGTATAAGGGTTAGTATAGTTTCCAACTCAGGAATGATACTGAAACATTAGTAAAATCATCATTGTAAGAAACGAAACATAACAGTAATAGAAGTAGCTCAAAGCAGTTCTGTGTGTTGTGAATGAACTAGGGGCCATCCTAGGCCAGGGGTGGTCAACAAGTTCGATACCAAGAGCCAAAATTTTAAACTGTGAGAGTCAGAGTGCCACACCACGCAGTGACCTGACAACACAGACAAACACTCACACAAAAGCATATAATTTTAACAATAATATATTAAACACATATTACATTTTGCCATTTTAATGAGGGTAAAATTCTTGTAGTGATGGTGAGAGTGTACTGCGTCCTCCACACTAAAGTTAATGGCAAGATGTGACACAAATATGACACACAGGTCCCCTGCTTGCTGCCCCGTTGAGTTGTTTCGAGGGATTGGAGACAGAATGATGCAGCCTGGGGGTGGGACTATGTGCTCAGAGATCTCTCCTCAGAGGTCCCTCCTCAGAAGTAGCATAACAAAATCCAAACTTGGCAAAGAGCCACATTCATTTTGGCCAGGAGTCGAATGAGGTTTGAAAGCCTCGTGTTCGCCACCCCTGTCCTAGGCCTTCACTTGTGGAACCAACTATTCAGCAGCCCGGAACTTACTCAGGCAACGACTGGTGGTGTGATAAAACACCCAACTGCACAGGAACAAATATTTACTGGTTCTATAGACCTCCTTCACAGAGAAGATAGAAGCAGTTCTCTCAAAGAAATAATGGCAGATAAGTGTACTAATTATCTCACGAGGAATAAAATATCTACTTTGACTTATCCAATTCATAGCAGACTGACAACAAAAATTCTTTCTATTCTAAAGTCATCCATTTTAGCTTTTGTTTTTAAATTAAACACTCCAAAACTTTCACCTCAAGTTGGCAGCAAAGTAGAGAAATTTATTAATATTATTAAAAATAGTTTAGAAAAACTATGTCAGGATACATCAAAGTTTTGGCTCTGACTTGTAAAAAATAAGAACT
This sequence comes from Crocidura indochinensis, assembly GCA_004027635.1. Taxonomy (NCBI): domain Eukaryota; kingdom Metazoa; phylum Chordata; class Mammalia; order Eulipotyphla; family Soricidae; genus Crocidura; species Crocidura indochinensis. The sequence continues at coordinate 42,697 of PVKC010000249.1, read as the reverse complement.
ACTCATTATTAATATATAAGGGAGCATATATACTGTGATGGTTAAGATGCATGTGTCACATTTCTCTAATACAATCCTACCTAGCATTGTTGAGTTCATCCCTGGAGACCCTTGAGGACACCATCAGTGTGGTAGTTTAGTGGGAGGGCAGAGTATTTTATGGAAACTACAGGAGATTTGAAGTCCTTTCAAACTAGTAAATCTGTTGCAAAAGAAATAATTGATTTCAACTTTTGCTGCTTACCTGTAAAATTATGCCCAAAGTTAGCAGTTGAGGGTTGCATTTTCACTAGTGGAGTTTCTTAATGATTAGATTCAATGCCAGAAGAGGAAGACAGAATTTCCACATTGTAAATTAACATCACACAAAGCACAGATCCGAGTTCCATCTCATGCAAATTGGGTTAGTCCTTCTGATAGAAGACCTTTTTCTAATGTTAAAGCACCTTGACCTAAGATGCCTGTTCCCACCATTGTCTGTAATAAGGATTATTAAGAATTGACAAAAAAAAAACCTCAGACACTAGAATATTAAGAATAGAATACTAGTACACTAAGGGGGTTAGGTTAGGGATGTGAATAGAAAGGAATGAATAGGCTGCTGGAGACAAGCATGATGGATACACACACACACACACACACACACACACACACACACACACACACATATATATATATATATATATATATATATAGAGAGAGAGAGAGAGAGAGAGAGACTGTGTGTCTTGTGCAGACAGTTGGTGATAAGGAAGGTAATAGTATACACCAAATCCATAAGTTTTTATTAATAAATATTGATGGCAATGGTGAGAGGGGAAAACATTGGACGAGAGTGGTGTGTGCAGTTAGAGAAATAACTATGGTGAAACTATCATAACAATGTCATTGAGTGTGGAACATAGAAAGCCTATCTTGATTACAAGAAGGGGTAGGGGAGGAAGGAGATGGGGGTTGACCTGGTGAAGGTGAGTGCTCTTTTTATGGTTGAAATCAACAACAATTATGTTTGTGATAATGGTGTTTAAATAAAGATATTTTTTTTGTTTTATTTTGGGTCACACCCGGTGGTGCTCAGGGATTATTCCTGGCTCTAAGATCAGAAATTGCTCCTGGCAGGCTCCGGGGACACCATATAGGATGGCAGGATATGAACAACCATCCTTCTGCATGCAATGCAAAAGCCCTACCTCCATGTTGTCTCTTTGACCCCAAAAGATACTATTTTTTTTTAACAAAAAGAATAGTCATGTCGAAGGCTTTCTCCCTTGCTTGGGCAGGTTGGGAGTCTTAGTAGGCCCCCAGCTGCACCCTCTCCTGCCCCCCGGCCTCCAGGGCCTCCTGGGGTGGCGACCCAGGCGGCCAGAAAAGGTGGGTGTCGGGTGGCCCCTCTGGGAGGGGAATCCCAAGTTTTCCCCGCCCTTGCCCCTGTGCACGGTGTGAGGGGTAGGGAGGGTGGATCCTGGCTGCTGATTCTCCACGGCAACGTGGTTGGATCGTGAGTCTGGATCTCCCCGGCATGGGGCCTGGGGTGGCCCCAATGTCGAAGGCTTTCTCCCAGATGAGTCCAAATTTGGGGATGTTGTTAGGTGCTCACTTTTTCTAAGGCTGTCTCTGGCATTATCTTACTAGTCTACATATTCAAATCCGCACAGGGGCTATTGCCCCCGCGCGCACCGCCTATATTAATAATACTTCCCATCCTTAAGTTATGTTTTCTGTATGTAGAATGTCCATCTGCGATTCTGCCCTTTCGCACAGCCCTTTAAAAGCTGATTTCAATTTTCAACTCTATCACCCCCATCCTTCAGTACCCCCATTTACCCTTTTCAACTACTTTTCTCCACATTCCTAATCACACACAGTGTTTCACTGGATTTAACAAACCCCAACTATATCAAAAGACATAAAATATACTCATATGGCTTTGAATATTTTATATCTATTTTCTTCAACAGCTAAATCTTACTAAATATTTTCGTAAACAGTGAAGATTCTCCCCACTTTTTATCTTTTCTTCTCTTTGTGATCTTTTCAATAAGAAATATTCGGTGGAAGAGTCCCTAAGTTTAATCCCTATGTTTAAGCATGTCATGGGGAGTTTTATACATGTTCCTGCATCCCCGATAATGGCTTATAAAACCATGTGGCATTGTTCCTTGTTTGCATAGGCACATTAAAATGGGAAATACCTACACTCAAATAAATTCTTATCTAATAGAGATAGGAACTCCCAAATCTTGTAGTGCAATGGGACCTTACACCCTGAACATTGACATAATGACCTGCACAGGCCTCTCCATTCACCCCTGAACTAGGAAATTTATCTAGGAAAGACCAAGATTTTTCACAACAACACCTGGAAGCAATCCTCTACCAGGAAAGACCCTACCGCTGCGCTCTGACATTGATCTACTCACAAGAGACTTCCCTTAACACTGAGAAGACCTAAGAACATCAACAACCTGCATACTGGACAGGGCCTTCTGCATTGCCCTTTAATTGTAAGGTGAAATGAGAGGACACTCTGCACCATCTTAACTGCAATATAGGATATGCAGATCCCAGGATCTTTAATACAGAAACATGATACCAACAACAGAGACATCGTGGAAAATAAAAGTGTGTTGGCACTACAGACAACGACTGGGATTGGACAATCTAGTTTGCCTGCAGCCTAGAGCTGGTCTTATGCCAGGAAACATCAGGGGTTTGGTCCCCTTGTATTTAGACCAAGGATTTTCCTTTCCATGATCCCCATATTTTGGTGGGCCAATGCAAACAATTATTGCCAATTTAAAGTCGTTTTTACTGTGCTCCTTTGACTCTCATCCTTAAAAAGAAGCACCCACTTTTGAAACTAACTTAACCTAATATGCATAAGCATGGAAATGTAAAAAAGTATTATGCCTTCAATGTTTAAGGAGTTACATAAGTTTTAAGGCTTTAGAATGCTTGATGTACTGCAAAGAAATATGTATTACAATCTGGGGTCTTGAGGGACAAAGTAATTGCACATGGGTTCTATTTTATTTTTCTTAATATTCTTTGGCTGAAAGCTCAATGTTAAGATATCAGCAAGGGGACTTATGTGAAGTCTGTTTATGGGTGATCATCCTTCCACTGTAACTTTACCTTGTCCTCTTTCTTTGCATCTTTGTTCTCATATTTAAAAAAAAAAAAAAAAGAATGGTCATGGGCCCGGAAGATAGCATGGAGGTAAGGCGTTTGCCTTTCATGCAAAAGGTCA
>PVKC010000249.1:0-39347 GCA_004027635.1 Crocidura indochinensis | reverse complement strand
CTCACTGAATACTCGAAAGGATTGGATTCCTTTTCTTTTTAGGATACCTTGAATTGCAAATGTATTCATGTCTGAGATTCAACACTTCACCAGTGTTCACATCCCTCCACCAATATCCTCTCACCTCCATTCACATCCCTCCTATAATATGCTTCTCAGAGAAATATTTTTCATAAGTTTTTTCACTGTGATTCACAACACTGAGAGGGTTACAGATATGACTTTACCACCTCTCACCTGCACCTGCCCAGGATTGAACATTTTAATTCACCATACATATTTTTCCTTCTTGTCTTATACGTCAGTCCCCCTTTTGTGACTGAAGGAGGGAACTTTGTGAAGTCTTTCACAGGCCTAAGGATAAAGACCACTAATGGTGGGAAAAAACTATGAATACATTATCATAAAAATGTCTCTTTTCATATTTATAGTCTCCTCTAATTCTAATGCATTTTGAACCTTGATCTCATGAACAAAATAATACAACCCAAACAGTAAGTAATATATTGTTGGGTTCTTCTCTGTTGTCTCATCTCCCCAGATTTCTCATGGGTTTGAATCATTTTTCTTCCTCTGATCAACATTAGTTTCTTTTTCCCACTGTCTATCCTACCATTCTCCTATGCATCCATCCACCATTTTAACCTATCCATACATCTCTCTCCATTAATTTATGAATACTTTAAATCATCATACTGTAGTCCTCTGTATATAAGTATACATCTATTCTCCATGTCCTCTATACATCCCTCATGCATTCATCTCTCCATTCATCAATTATTCGATTAACCCTTTCTCCCATTCCCTTTCACACATATCACATGCTTAGTTTACCTGTACTCCTATTTATCGATCTATTCTAACTTTGTTTTAAAATATTCTCACATGATTGAGTACTGTGTTGCATGTTATATATTTAGTTGAGAAAATGACATAGAACAGTATGTTGTTCTTGCAGTGCTGACGTAAAACTAGGTTTTTGATGAAAATCCCATGATAGCAAGAGTGATACCTGAAAGTGACCATGTAGACGCAGCGGTACTCAAGCTTTTTAAACAGGGGGCCAGTTCACTGTCCCTCAGACTGTTGGAGAGTGGACTATAGTAAAAACAAAAACTATGAACAAATTCCTATGCACACTGTGTGCATTTTTGAAGTGAAGAAACACTGGAACAAATACAATATGTGGCCTGTAGGCCGTAGTTTGAAGACCTCTGAGTAGAGAATCTGAAAACCAGTATTTTGTGTCATTTTAAAAAGAGGCACAGAATGTATACACAATTTGGAGTTCTAATTATGACCAGAAATAATAGATCTTGGAAAGAACAACATGTACTTTGTTCTAATCACAGTTGATATTTGCAGGCAAGTACATGAGGAATTGTGTGTTTCTTGCAGTCAAGTGAGTGAGCCAACCACATAATTGATGGATTTTCATTCGTGGACAAGACACACACCTACAGCTGAGAGATCAGGCAAATAAGAACAAAGAAAATAATGTTGATCAGAGGAAGAAGATAATCCTAATCCTTGATAAATCTGGGTAATGAGCCAAAAGTGAAGTATCCAATATAATATTATTCACTGTTTGAATTGTATGTGACAGCTTATTTTTCATCAATTTGCCCTTAAAAACAAGTTTCTATATGAATGGTGCTTAGAGGAGATTAGAAATAGTAGAAAATGCATTTGTTGTTCTAATAATGGTTTCACATTACTTCCATGGCAGGTGGCTTTTATTACCAACTCTGTGAGAGACTTCAGTCACAGAGTGTGACATGATCTTAGTGAGAAGTTAGTGGTGTCTTTTGTGGTGTCAATTGTGCTGAACTTTCCCATAGGTTCTGTATCTTACATACATAGATGCCTGAATCCTCTGCCTTCTAACTAAATGCAACAAAACATGTGTTTATATTCTGATGATCTTTATTTTTTCTACATCTCACAACTATTATGAACCTATTCTTTTTAGATAACCTGAGTCTCTTACAGTTCTAAATTATCGCCATTGAATGAAACTTTAATCTTCCCAACTCCCTAGTGTTAATGAGACAGCAACAAAGCTTCTTGGGAGTGACTCTTCTCTTTCAGATTTAACTTATAAGTTATAACTTATAAGTTAAAGCCACATTGCTCCCCGACTGACCCATGCAGTGTGGCCCTCCTAATCACCTCTCCCTAATATGGACTGTGGCCTGATATCGGACCTAGCTCCAAAAGGACCCCCAATGCAAGAACTAATACAAGACCTCCCTGCCTGGACCCCACACCCCACAGGAAATCTCAAAAGACAATGGGGAAGTCTATACTTTCATCATAAGTATAGACCTATATAAAACTACCTCTTATCCTGTTTTCCCCAAATATAAAGTAATCTCTTGTGTCACTTTCTCCCTTTTTCTTTTTTTTTCTTGTTTGTTTGTTTTGTTTTAGTTTTTTTTTATTTGATTTGTTTTTTTTGAGTCTTTGGGTCACACCTGGCAGCGCTCGGAGGGTGCTTCTGACTCTATGATCAAAGGTCACCCCTGGTGGGCATAGAGGACCATGTGGGATGCCAGGATTTGAGCCACTTCCTTCTGCAGGAAGGACAGACGCCTTGCATCCATGCTCTCTCTCCCAGCCCTACTTTATTCCTTTAATTAAGTCTTTTATTTAAGTTTTTTTAAAAAGGAAACTTTTTTTAGATATATGTGAGCATATATATTTTTAGTTTTTGTCGTGTGTCTATTTTCTTCTCTCTCCACCCCCAAATCCACCAGCAATATTATGTAGCACCACTTCTTTCTGCAAAGGCATATTTTAAAAAGGGGGAAATTCTATGTTTAAAAACAAGCTTTTATCTAGTAGGGATAAGAACTCATACTTTTTTACAACACAGGGGCATCTCCCACCTGAACATATGTCATGTGGAACCAACTTAGACCCCAGGGAATTAGGCACCACCATCCAGCCTTGATCCCTGGATCCTAGACCTAGAAATGACAGAGTTCTCCACAACAGCTCCAGGAACCAAATTCCCTCCAGGGCATCCATAATGCTGCTCTAACACAAATATGTGCCAGTATGATAACGAGGAAATGGAAATTGATCTAAGAGCAAGTTGTCCTTCCTCACCAGCCAACTATAAGACAAAATCAGAAGACATGTCATCCTTTGATCTGTGCAAAAACCAAGATCGTTATCTACAGATGACTCGTTGTTACAACCAGGACTGGACAGTAAGCATCCCTGGACCAACAACAATAACAACAACAAAAAGCTCTAGTCTAGCTTTTAGTCTACGATCTAGTCAACAAACAAGATCTCCAATTCCAGAAGTCTGACCAAGATAATCGCAACTGAACGGGTCTTCTGGAAACATAATGAAACACTATCCCAGGCTCCATCCTAGGAGCAGCATAATGACCAAGACCACCAACTACAGAAGATGGATTAAAATGACACTGAAGAAGCAGAACTGCTAGAACCACAAAGAAAGACTTCATCATAAGCTCCATTCCTTGAGCTGTACAGACACCATTATCTCTAGATACAGAGGTCTGAGTTTACCATACCTCTCAAATAGAGGGAGGGTACCAGGACCAAACAGATATATGATCACTAATAGTAAGCTGTCAATATCAAAATTATTTTCTTGGCGATGTTTCAACAGGCTTGGAAAGTGAATCAAAATTTCTCTGTTAAAATTTTGAGCAAAAACAGATACATTTGTTTTCAAATGATGTAACTTCTAGCATCGAAAAAATTGTGTTTCCTTTCCCCTGTAGTTTATTATTAAGCTTATTTAGATGTGAAGTAACATCCACCATGAAATATAGTTTTTGAATCCACTAATCGTTCATTAATTCTGGATAGTGAACACTCTTCTCGAGGAAAAATGCTTTGATTTCTGATGAGAAGGAAGCAAAATGTTTCAAAATGTTTCCTCTTGATAACCAAAATGTGCTGAAAATTTGAAACATATGAAACATAGAGATGAAACAGGTAAAAGAGAAAAGTCTTTTAACAATCTTAAAAGCAAGAACAGTGTTGCAGAGAAAAGTAGTGATTTCACTGAAAGGAAAAAAAATCGATTGATACTTTAGTGTGTGCTGCAAGAAACCATACTAAATTACACACAAAAACAAAAATGGCACTTTGTTAAAGGCATATGGTATTATATCATAAAGGAATTATGATAGAGTGCCTGAAACATTTTAAAAATAATATTTTTATTTAAGCATATTTGTTACAAAATTATTCATACTTGCATTTCAATCATAGAATGTACACCACCCTTCACCAGTGCACTTTCCCTATCGTCAATATCCCTTGTTTCCTTCCCCTTCACCCTCCTCTGCCTATGTCAGGGGCAGACATTTTACTTTTTTCTTTCTTTTTTATTTTGTGGTTTTTGGGTCACACCCGGCAGTGCTCAGGGGTAACTCCTGGTGCCATGCTCAGAAATTGCTCCTGGCAGGCACGGGGGACCATATGGGGCACCGGGATTCGAACCGATGATGACGTTTTGCATGAAAGGCAAACGCCCTACCTCCATGCTATCTCCCGGGCCCCACTTTTTTCTTTCTATCTCTATTTTCCTTTATGACACTGAGGTTTGCAAAATTTCCTTTATGACACCGTGGTTTGCGATATTGTTGATTATAGGGTGCCATGCATGTCACTTATCTATTTTCAGCATCCAATTCTTGTCCAGAGTGATAAGTTCCAACTATCAAGGTCATAATGTACCTTTCTCTATTCTAACTGAACTCACCACTTTTTATGGCAAGCTTCCTATCATGGACTAGTCCTCCTGTCCCTCATCTCTATTTTCTCTAGATATTATTACCATATTGCCATTTAATATTCTTATATGCTACAAATGATTATTCTGTGTCCATACCTCTCCTTCTGACTCATTTCACTCAGAATAATAATCTGATGTGCTGATGTATGTACAGATGATGCACTGTGCATGACTCAGTGTTTTTGTGTAGTCACAAGAAACAGAAATTGCACACCCATACATTGTATTCACTCATTGTATGATAGACTGGACTCAAAAAAAGCTCCATGCTGAACTAAACTCTGTGACAGATGATAAGGTAAAGATAATTTGTGAAATTCACAATTGTGATCAAATACAGGCTATTCACCACCCTGGGTGAGAGTATGGATGCCCACTACTAGCATCTTCTCCACGAAGAAGTGAAGTGGCTGTTCAGGGAAAGGTTTTCTCTCACCTTGTTGGTAAGAAGGAAAAAGTATTGCAGTTCCTGTGAGAGAAGAATTCTGACTTTGTACAGCCCCAGTTGGACAAGGGATGGGTAGTTAAGCTTGTGTATTTGGCAGACATTGTTCATTTTCTCTATGAACTTAATATTTCTCTGCAGGGGAGTTTCACAAGTAGTTTTTGCAGTGAGACATAAGATGGATGTGTTCAAAAAAGAATCTGATTCTGGGATAGCTGAAGGAGATATTGAAGGAGAAGGAGATATTGAAATGTTTCCACTCTTGCAATACATTTCTGATTGACACTTATATTATGCAGAAAGTCATAGTCAATATGAGAAACAGCATTTAAGGGCATTAACTCACAACTTTAACCGTGAGAATCCACGGCAAAGAAAACTGTGGGTTGAGAGTCCCTTCAGGAAGATGTCCATTCTTGTGCAAAATACGTGTTTTAAGATCACTCCAGGCACTGTATTTCTAAACCCCACCCAACCTGGTCTGAAGAAGCAGAGTGGCAGGAAAGAAATAATAATCCAAGCTAGCCAGGAAAGGATGATTATGGAGTTCATGGCCTTTTACCTTGTACTCTCAGCCTGGAGCCCAAAAAGCTAAAACAGCTCTTTCTTTATTAAAACCAATTCCCAATCCCAGGAGGCTTCAGGTCAAGAGAGAGAGAGAGAGAGAGAGAGAGAGAGAGAGAGAGAGAGAGAGAGAGAGAGAGACAAAAGTACATATTCAGTGGGCTTTTACATATCAAAGGAAGAGATTTAAGAAAGGATGACATTGGGAACACCTTTTTTTTAGGGTTGATACTGGGTAGCATCATACACTCTTGGAGTCGGCTGCCGGAGCTGCTCACAGGTCGCACACTGACAGAGGGTAGGAGCAGAGTCCTGACTCCTGGAGCGGCCTCCTGGCACACAGAAGAGCCACACTGAAAGTGTAAAGAGCCGCATGTGGCTCGCAAGTCGTGGGTTGCCAACCACTGACCTAGGAGATGCAGGGTTTCTCCACCCTTGAAGTATCAGAGTAGCTGATAATTACAAAGAAGGCACTGATAACTAACGTGCTATCCAGGGCAGTTTTCCTTGAAACATGACGAACAAGGAGGAACATTATGAACCTATGAAAATGATTCAATTTATAGTACCTCAAATCTAAAAATTGTCTCTCAATTATGAAGTCTACTTTATGATTGTGAATAAAGGAATGTAATGATCCCTTTTTTCTTATTTCTACTATACCTTTATTACTGAAGTTTTATGATACATGTACATATAAATTACCTCATATAAATTTTACACACAATTAACCTATACTCTTCTCATCTACCACTTATAAGGTATTTTTAAATTTAAACAGTCATGAACAAAGTAAAAATACAAATTAGGATGTGATTCATCCAAAATTACATGCCTTAGATGTGTGAGTCTTGAATTTGTTTCATTCCAAGATAATAGCAGTCATGTATAGGAATATTGTATTTCATTTATAGACTATACAAGTATTAGTGACAAATGAGATATTCACATAAAGCCTCACAAATCCAGAACCAATTCACCTGGGTTCTGGATTTTGCTTTGAGAAAGATTTGATTAATTGATTTAATGTCTTTGATAGTGATATCTACTTAGATATTCCAAATCACCTTAGTTCAATCTTGAAAGGTTATAGGAGTCCAAGAATTTACTATTTCTTCTAGTTTTTCTCATTTTTTGACATAAAAATTCTCAAAGACATCTCGATTTTCCTTGAAATTTCTCTAGTGCCTGGTGTGAAAATTCCCTTTCATTTTGATTCTACTTTTATGTGTTCTTTGTTGTTGTTGTTTGTTTTGTTTTGTTTGGACACACCCAGTGATGCTTAAGAGTGACTCCTGGCTTGGGGGACCATATGGGAACCCAGGGGATCTAACCATGGTCCATCCTAGGCTAGCATGTGCAAGACAGACGCCTTATGCCCTGTGCCACTACTCCAGCTCCTGATTCTGCTTATTTGGGTTCGCTCTCTTTCTTTGTGAATCTTATTAATGATTTAGTGTCTGTTTCAAAGAACCAACTCTTACTTTCATCGATCTTTTGTATTTGTGTGTTTTTCAGTTGACTAATTTTTCTCTTAAGTTTCATTATTTCTTTCTCCCTGTCTCATTTGGGCTCATTTTGATAGTCATGTTATGATTTCTTAAGCTGTGCAGTTGTTATTTATTAAGTTCTTTTTCTTTCTGATAAATACTTATAAAGCTATCCATTTTACTCTTGGTACTGCTTCTACAGTGTCCACAAACTCAGACAGTTCATGTCCTTATTTTCTTCTGTATCCAGGAACCTTTGCATTTTCCCTTTATTCAGAAGTGAGCTGTTTAATGTCCAGTTAATAATGTTATGTACCAATTTCTGTTTGTCATTCACCTCAATTTTCAGTGAATTGTGGTCTGATAAGATAGTTGATATAATTTCTGTCTTCTTGATTTCATGGAGGTGTGTTTTGTAGTCCAATACATGATCTATCTTGGTGAATGTCCCACGTTTATTGGAGAAAAATCTGTATTTGGAAGATAAAAATTCCTATTTATATCTACCCACACCCTGTCTTACATTTCTTCCTTCAAAGTCAGAATATCCTTGCTGTCTCAACCATTCTAAAATCAAATATTAAATGCAACACTAAACCTAAATATCACCCTGCTATTTGGTTATTTAGCCCTTTGTTTATGTTCTCAGAAATAGATTGTATCAGATTGGCAGAGTATTGCTTGGAAGATGCTTGTGAGAAGTGAAAGAACCTGAAGCTCATGGCCTGCCAGAGTCTTTCTACTTCTCAGGGATACCATGATTATGACTGAACTAATTGAATATGTGGCATGGTAATGTGGATTTAGAAGTTGAGCAATTATCAGTTGAGCAAATATCAGCAAATATCTGCCAATCCTCTCTGGTGATGCTCCAAAGCCTGAAATTTGCACAACTTGACATTTTCAAAATCACATTTGCAATAGGGACGCTTCTCTAGAAATGAAGGATATAACGCCCATCTGATCCAGCAACTCCACTTTTTTGTCATTCATACCAAGGGCCCATAAACTATTTAGAAAAGACATTTGTACTCTAATGTTCTTTGCTACACTGTTCACAATAGTCCGAGCCTGAAAAAACCTAAAGTTTTTAAAGACAGATGATTATATAAGGAAACTTTAGTAGGGATATAGTGATATAATAGTAGGCTAATAAAAAAAGAGGAGATCAGGGACAAAGTGATAGCAAAGCAATAGGGCATTTGCCTTGCATGTGGCTGACTCAGGACAGACCTCAGTTCGATTCCCAGCATCCCATATGGTCCCCCAAGCCAGGAGGTATTTCTGAACTCATAGCCAGGAGTAACCTCTAGCATCACAGGGTGTGGCCCCCAAACCAAAAACATAAAAAGAGGAGATCATGCAATTTTTTGCTACTTGTATGTATATGATAAGTATCACTAGATGTGAAGTGACTCAGACAATAAGGAAAATATGCAGGATTATAATTCCCTCATATGTGAAATATGAAGCACAGTAAGAAGGTAGCAAATGTTCAAAGCAACAAAAATTTGTTTTATAGAATATATTCTACCATTGTTAGGTTTGGGAGCAAAAGGTGAGGGATACCTGGTGTGGTGCTGAAACACTATGTGCATAAAACTTATCATTGAGTATTAAAAGTTGCTATGCATACAATAATGAAATTAAAATGTAAATTGGAATTAGTGAAGAAAAGTAAGAAAAGTGGACACCGATGACCATATAATTGGGAAAAAAATTGTATATCTGAAATTCAACTATAAATATCTTTTAAATCACAGTGCCTACATAAAAACATTATTATTATTAATTTAAAATGATTTGATTTTTAAGCACCATGGTTACAAACATGTTCATAGTTGGGGTTCAGTCAAAAGATGTACACTCCCTCCATCAGTGCAACTTCCCCACCACCGATCCTTAGGAAATGCTGCCCCCTGCGGGGGACAGCTTGATATTTAAAAACAATGGCAAAAATACAGAGAAGTGGGTAAAAGGAGAAAAAAGCAGATCATTAGACTATCACTACTTGAGATTTTGTGACATAAGCTCCCAGTGTATATCTGCTTATATTCAAACAGAAAATTTTAACAATTCTTGTTGGCAATTAAACATGAGTACAAAAGGGCCAGAGAAAGTACTAAGCTCATAGGGCAGATAAAACCAATATTTCCAATTACTGAAACGTGACAGCGAAAAGAGATTGAGGATATCCTTTCCTGAGATCTTGAAGAAAGACTTTGGGGTTAGACAAGCTAGTGTGCCTAGAGCCTGTAGTTGGTCTTATTACAGGAAGCTTTGTGAGTCAGTACCTGTGCATATACAAAATTTTGTCAACCCCCTAATCTTTTAGTTAGAGGTATATGTCCTTAGAAGCTCAGTATGTAACTACTTTGTTTTACCTAATATTTGCATTTTTCTATAAAGACATTTAAAGGGATATGTATGAACTGGGTCCTACCTACTTGGTTATCAAAACTCCCTGGTTTTGCAGGGTGATTGGTTAGTCTAAAAACCAGAATCTAATAGTAATGACTTCCTGGCTGCTATCACACAACAGGAGTTGTGAACACTGGGTGGCAGTTCTGACTTCAATTTTTCAGATTCCATAATACTCTAGTGACAGTAAATTCCCATAGTGTTTACACTAACAAAAAGCTTTAGTGGTTTTCACATATAAAAGACAATGAGAACTCTACATTGGTATCCAAGGGAGAATGGCATGCAATAGGGAACACATTGCATCCAAGAAAAAATATCTGGACTAGACATAATCGTCCAGTGGTAAAATCCTTATTTTGTACACAGCCAAACTTGATTTAATTCCAGAATCTCATGTCATTGCCCGAATATTGACAAGATTAATTTCTGAGTGCAAGGTCAAAAGTAATCACTAAAGATTTCTGCGTGTGCTCCAAAACAAATAAAAGAAGGGAAAAAAGAACAGTAACAAAGAAAGAATCTAGCCTGGTTATCAAGAGTCCCTAAGGATGGACACAAAACTTTGTGTATATTGGGGCTCGAGCGGTAGCCCAAGTGATAGGGTATTTGTCTTGCACTCATCTAACCTAGGATCAACCATGGTTTTGTCTCCCAGCGTCCGAAATGGTCATCCAAGTCAGGAGTGATTTCTGAGAGCAAAGCCAGGAGTAACCCCTGAGTGTTACTAGGTATGGCCCAACCCCTCAAAAAAACCTTTATATATAAACAATTTAATGTTCACTATTGTATTTTAATATTATGCACTAAATGACTTCTCCATATGACAAAAAGTAACTTCCTGAATGGTGTGAACTACTTACAAACACAAAGTAAAGAAAATAAAAAAGTAACCTATATACTAACAGTTAAAAAGAATTTCAGTCTCAAGTGCTGTGAACTTGAGAGTGGATAATAATCTCAGAAATCTAGAAGGAAATTGTTGGTATTATAAAGACAAACAAATTTAGTAGACAAAAAGAAGTTTAGAGAAATATAATTGACTTGTATGTAACATGGCAATACAAATGTATGAAGAAAAGTTAATATATAAAGTTCGAAGAAAGAAAGTCTAGCTTTAAAAACATCCAGAATTGATAGACAAAGTATATGTATATATATGTACAATTTATGTATAAATTTCCCTTGCTAGTTTTGTTTAATTTGTATGGTCTGAACTCACCAATAAAAAGCAACAGAGGTATCCAATAGATGGAAAATTAGTGCAATCTTTTGCTATTTATAGGAGATATATTTGAGCTTTAATAAGGAACCCAGGCTCAAATAGAAGAGTAAAATACAACCCAGTAGATACCTAAGAAATTCTGAGATGACTAGATCGTTAACTGGAAATCATATCAAGTCACATTTAATACCATAATAATTGAAGATAGAAATCAATGAATAAAAGAAAATTGGGAAAAGAGTCTACAAATAATTAAGGGCTTACCTAGTTCAACCTCAAGTAAGGAGTATAGTAAGAAGGACAGAGAAGGAAAAGAATTAGAGGAGTTATTAAAACTAGAAAGGAGATAATGAGGAAAAGGGAATGGTAAAAGGCCTGCAATAAATCATTCGTGTAGAGGTGTGGTGAAATAGCTATGTAACCAACACAGAGTTGACAGCATTGAAAGAATGAGCCCCAAATTTCAATATCTAAACTTTAAAATTTGTTTATCAAGGAGGCTGCTTGTAAGTGCATAGGAAGGAGGAAGCCTTGGGACATTGATGGAGGTAAGAATGACACTGATGTTAGGATTGGTGCTTGAACGATGCTGTATGCCTAAATATCAACTATGACTAGCTTTGTAGTAAACCACGATGCCTTGATAATAAGTAATTTTGCTTAAAATATATAAAGGAAGTCATGATAATATAAATGTTTGGAAATTCAATGGATTCCTTGTAAGTAATCTTTAAGTCTAGTAGAAATCAAGTAAAAATAATATATGGCACCTCAAAGATAAAAGGAAGAAAGAGACAGAAATAAGAACTATGTCTACCCTAGAGATTGGTAGGCGAAAGTCCAATGGAGAGGAAAGGAAACAGGGACATTGATGGTGGGAGATATGAAGGGACTAGTGAACAGACTTGTGTAGGAATTTTGTGACTGAAAATTAATCATGAATAACTTTGTAATTATGTATCTCGGTGATTCAATTAAATGCTCTATTTTATTACTTATTTTGAGGATTTCCTCACCTCTTCTTTTATAAAGCTATTTTCTAACTTCTGTTTTTTGGAGGTTGTTATGTATCTCATTTCCAGATCAATGATCATGTTTTCAGCAGATGTTAATATGATGGTGAGATTTACTAGTGATACTATGTTTGAAATTTTTGCACTTTGACTCTCATCTCCTGTTCAGACTTATTGGATATTTGATTCTCTCTCTCTCACTCTCTCTCTCTCAGCTCATAGCACTTTTCATTATTTAGTCAAGCACATTATTGATGGGTGAGCATTCACCTGTGAAAGTATAAAAAATGTGCCTGATGCACATTAGAAACCTCTGATTTTGTTTTTCATCTACTATCACTGTAGTAACAGGTTCCTTTCAGAAACCTTTAAATAAAAACTGTGATTTCTAAAACCTAGGGGAGAACAATCTGAATATTGCATTTACTTTAAAGATACAAAGATCTTTTTCTCTATCCTGAGACACCAATGGACCATGATGAAGCACTGTCCAGAAGAGGAATAGTCTGGTTTTCAGTTCAACTGATTGAGCTTCACCTGAACAGTCTTTATAGTCATGTCATGTTAACTCTAATGTTTCTGATTATTGCAGCATTTCTCAGAATGGTTCTAGAATATTGTATAGTAGTTTTTTGAACGCTGCTCATTTTTGTAGCCACAAAAAGGATTTAAAATGGATTTAATCTTGGATACAACACGTGCTATGAGATATCCCAGAGAAATTACAACTGGTATTGATCCAGGTCTCATTTTCATATGAAATAGTTATAAATTATTTAATGCTGTTTAGGTGAGGATGACAGATTCAAGGATCCTTTTAATCTGAAATAAGTGGGAAATAAATATAAACTCCAACTGACAACCATACGCCTTGTTCACTAATTCATACAGCCATCATCTTGTTCATCCATTCCCTCAATTAATATCTATTCACATTTCTCTAATCCATCAGCGCATATGTGCATGTTAGCAACTTAATCTCCACAATATTCAAATAAGAACCCTCTTGATAAACTTTCATGTTTTATTCATCCATTCACTGTCTATCCATTATTCCTTCATATACCCACCCATCAATCCATTCTTTATTCCTTCCACTTTTTTGTACTTATTCATGCAACTTCCATCTTTCAGTTCACCTGTGATTCTTTTTATTAACATATCCTATTCTTCATCCAATATTTTTGTATTATAGTGCAGTAGGTTGCATGTTTCAGATTTTGTTGTAAAAAGACTTTGGAGGAAAATATTGTTCTTGTATGGCTGATCTGAAACTAGGTTTTTAATAAAAAAGCACAATAAAAATGGTTATAGCTGTTAGTTACCCTTTTTAATAAAAACATAAAAAACAGAACTAGGATAGTGTCTAAAAGCATGCAGTTTATCTGAGAAAATTGGAGGATTTATAGGGTTGCGTAGGTCTAGATATATGCAGGAGAACAATGTGTAGTATATACAGAGTACAGGTGATATTTGCAAGTAAGGAAAAAAGGAATATGCATCTTTTGAGACAAGTGAGTACATAAACCACATAATTGATGGAGAATCCATTTATCTTAAAAAGATAGTCTAGGAAAATAAAAACAAAGAGCCAATCTTCACTAGAGGAAGAAAAATGGTATTAGTCCATGTGAGATCTGGAGAGAAGAGCCAGCAGCCAAGGGCCCAAGAATGTATTATTTGCTGTTTGGATTATATATGACAGCTTTCTCTTCATCATTTTGCTCATGATATCTAAAGGTAAAATACATAGAGCCTAGATGAGGCTAAAAATAGAGAAGATATATTTAATTTTATGGTGACGGTTTAACTGTACTTCCATGACTGATGGATATTTGCACTAGAGTTGAAAATCTGCCAAAGACTTGGATTTAAGGTGATTAAGATGTGAAACAATGAAGCAAAAAAATATATATAGTGACAGTGTTCATGAAGCTTGTTAGCAGTTTTGTGTTGAAGGCAGCATTTGTTGGTTGTTCAGTGAACATGTAGGGAAGATCAATTCATTATGGAGAAGTCCCAGATCTCCCCCTTTATTCTTCAGGTCACTTTCATATCCTTGGCCAAATATTAATGCACGAGTTACAGGATCAATTTTCCTGAAACCCAGGAAGGATATTGTAATACAAGAAGATACAGGACAATCCTATCACTCAAGCCTTTATCCAGTGTTTAATTTTTGTAATATAAAACCTTTGGTTAGGAGCAAATTATTATTAATTATTCAGATTGCTCATAGGTAAAAAGGGAGATGAGGTCTCAGGATTCTCTGGACTGCAACTCCACTGAAGAATCATAGCAGATCAAATTCCACATCTAGTCAGTGAACACCAAGAAATATGTCTTTCTCACACTTCTTTTTTGTTTTAGTTTTGTTTTGTTGTCATTTTTATTTAAAATTTTTATTTTATCAATTATTTAAATATCCGGTAAAAAGGTTGTTCATGAAGCAGTTGGGGTTTCCCCCAACAGTTACAAGTTATTCATAATTGAATTTCAGTCATACCATCACCAGTGAACTCTTATCTCCCTGATGGGCTCAGTTTCCCTCTTTCATTCCCCTCCCCTGTTGCCAAAGCCAAACCCTAATATGGAATTCTGCAGAACAAACCAGTCTTGTGTGGCCAGAGTACATAACCTAAGGCACTGTCTAGCCCCGGAGCCCAAAGAAATACCACAGTTTCCTATCAGTCAAACATTCCAGGAAGCTTGTGACATCCTTGAAACTTCACTAACCTTGACATGTTCCTGTGTTCCTCATGTAAAGATGGCATGTAAAGATTACCCAAAATATGACTTCTGTAATGCAGGCTGGTCCATTATGCTTTCTCTCCACCCTCTGTAAAAGCATGCTTAAAAAGAGCCTTATCAATCAATAAACTGGAGCCTTGACAAGCCTCATGTTGCTTGGACCCCTACTTTCTCCCCATTTTTTTTCAGGTTGGGAGCCCTCTATACCCGTGAATAATTTGTCCTGCAGTTCAGGACACCCTGTCCTTTCCACTGCCTCTATCTGGGGAAGAAAATTTTCTTTTATTTTTTGCTCTCTATCCCCATCTCCCTTTTCCACTTATCCTATTCAAAACTGTGTTTTCATATATCGTTACAGAAGGGAGGGGAATCTTACATGTTACTTTATCTCTTTTCAGTACCCAATTTTTGTTCAGAGTGAAGTATTGTCATAATATCATCTCCTCTAACTGCACTAATGTTCTAAAGTTCTAACTGCACTCACTCAATCTCTGTGACAAATTTCCTATAATGGACTGGTTCTCCTGTCCATCATCTCTATGTCTCTGGATATTATTACTACACCATTATATATGTTTATAAGTATGGCATATATATTATGCTATCTTCATATATATTTATTAATTTAAACCCAATATATATATACCCTCTGACTATTTTCTCTTCTGACACTTTTTGAACATTTTTGTTTGACCAGATGCCAATGATATACAAAATAAGTGTTTATTGGGGGAACCTTTGATTACCAAAAGAATGAATTTTTCTCAGATAGCACAGAGGTTTGAAACTCCAGAAGCACTGTTGTCCATAGAATCTGAAGTACCCTAAACTTAATTTAGTCAGAAGAGGGAGCCCTTAAGAGTGTCAAATAGCAAAAAGTTTGAAGTGGAGCAAGGAAAACATCTTAAAAAATGGTGTTGAGTTCCAGGAAGCTGAGCAGCAAGCAGCGTGGCAGTTTTCTTATTACAGTTAGCCTCTTGGATCCAGAAATCTTCAATATATGTCCCTATAATCCAAACCACGGAGTGCCAGCCTGCAGATTATAGTACCATCCAGCATCATGCAAAAAAAATCCAAAGATAATGAAAAAGATGTCCAATTGCAAATAAAAAAATGGTGTTGAATCTGACATATGCAGAAAATGTACTTAGAGGCATTTCTTTTTTTTTTTTTTTTTTTTGGTTTTTGGACCACACCCGGCGGTGCTCAGGGGTTACTCCTGGCTCTGCTCAGAAACAGTTCCTGGCAGGCACGGGGGACTGTATGGGACACCGGGATTCGAACCAACCACCTTTGGTCCTGGATCGGCTGCTTAGAGGCATTTCTAATGACAAAATGCAAAATTCTTTACAAAAGTCAAAGTGAAGAAAATTTAAGTGTGTGTTCTCTGAACAGAAATGAAACATCCATTTTCCCCTCTAATATCAGTTACTTCTAAGCTGTCATATTGAAATAAAAGGAGTTTTGACTTAGGAGAATAATAAATGGCTAACTATCCTATTATTTGGACAGATGGTCCTCAATTCCATCCCTTCAGAGAATGTATAAAATTGATGCCTTGCAGTTTTTCTCTTTCTCTAGCAAATAATATTGTAACCCACAGTACTCTTCTTAATGAGGTTTTACTCTTCCTTTTTTACTTCATTTCAGCCTTATGTATGGATAGTTTTTTATTTTATGAAAAAATGTCCAATGAATAAGATAGAAAACATCTAAAATGTATTCTACAGGGAGTATTTCATCCAGGAACTGGTTTTTAAAATGTGGTTAAACAGCTAAAGGGAAAAAGGAAAACATAATGGCTAGCCATGCATTTAAATTTGCAGAAAGAAAAGCATAGACATATAAATCAGTCAAATGAGCAGATGCCTTGCATGCAGAAGGTCCAGGTTCAGTCCTGAGCACTTCATGGTTACCTAAGCAATGACTCTAAGATCAGAGTCAGCTAAGTGACTCTTGGGAACTGCCAAGTTGTACCTAATTTTTTTAACAAGAAACTAGAACCAGAAAAGAAAAAGAAAATTGGTATTGCCAAGATTCATGGAGTTCAGGTGAAATTGGGATCAAACTACCTGGGCAAATGGAGCATGTGGTTACTGGGAATCTTTGGTTCCAACACTTACTTATTGTACCATCATTTCCATCACTACTGTGAATAGTGAGAATATGACTTCTGCCCTCCACCTCCTTCAAATTCCCATCAGTGACTTCAACTAGGCACAAAAATGTCTAAGAAAAATTCCAGAAATTTTGGGACTAGTAGCATGAAGCAACTAGGATATTAAATATATGTATATGTATATATAGCCTATTCTAGAACAGTGATTAAAATGTACAGACTTCTTTGCAATCTATTAAATGATATGGGTCAAAGTGTTCATAACTGTCCACATTTTGTTTCATAAATGATTGACTTATTAAACATACATAACTTAGGATCTTTCAGTCATTTACTCAGCCATTAACTCACTTCTGTCCCAAGTACTGAGGTTACTTGATTTTTTTCTCTACAAAGTTTTTCCAAAACTTATAAGCAACTTTATATTACCTGTTGAGGCTGTGAAGAATCTAATTTCCTAACTAGCTCAAGAGGGAGAACATAATTTTTTGTCATCCTACAGAAAACTTCAGTGTCATCTTAGTTTGAGGATAACTTTAATGGGTTTATAACTTTTTCCTTCTGGTATAATGCTCTGAACAAACTGCAGTAAATATCATGTGACTTCAAGTCATTCAGCCCATTCTACTAACTTTGAAGATTCTGTAGAAGCCTTGTTAGCATCTGGTTATCATTATCACAAACAAGGTCACTCCATTTAGAATTTTTGAATGTGAACTCAATTTCTTTTTTCTTTAATTTTTATTTTTAATTATGAGAACAAAGATGCAAAGAAAGAGGATAAGGTAAAGTTACAGTGGAAGGACAATCACTCATAAACAGAATTCTCAGAAATCCCCTTGCTGATATCTGAATTTTGAACTTCAGCCAAAGAACATTAAGAAAAATAAAACAGAACTCATGTACAATTACTTTGTCCCTCAAGTCCTCAGATTGTAATCATAATATTTATTAGTAGCACACAAAGCAATAAAGCCATAAAATGCATGTAATTCCTTAAACATTGAAAGCAAAGTACTTTTTTACATTTCCATGCACATGCATATTAGTTTAAGTTAACCTCATCAGTCTAAGTGGGTTGTTTTTCTTAAGGATTAAAGTCAAAGGAGCACAGTAACAACGGTGTTAGAGTGGCAATTAATGTTTGCATAGACCCACCAAAATATGAAGGACATGGAAAGGAAAAGCCTTGGCCTAAATACAAGGAGACCCTACACCTGAAGTTTCCTGGCATAAGACCAACTCTAGATTCCAGGCAAACTAGTTTATCCAATCCAAGTCATTGTCTGTAGTGCCATTGCACTTTTATTTTTCACACAGTCTCTGTTGTTGGTATCATGTTTCTGTATTAAAGATCCTGAAATCTGCATATCTTACATTGCAGTCAGGATGGTGCATAGCATCTTCTCCTTTCACCGCACAATTAAAGGGCAATGCAGAGAGCCCTGTCCTGTAAGCAGGTCGTTATTGTTGTCAAGTCTTCTTAGTATTATGGGAAGTCTCTTTTGAGCAGGTTGATGTCAGAGCAGTGGTAGGGTCTTCCTGTGAACTCAATTTCTTAATGTTGTGTTACTGATCCTACCTGAATCAATATTTGTACCCCACCCTAGGGTGTGACCTGGTGATAGTATATTGGATTATTCCATACTTGGTATTCTCCCACCCTTGGGTGTGAGCTGATGCTTGTCAATAAAAGCAGGGGTCTGAGGAAGGCAGAGGCTCATTCTTTGGTCTTCTTCCACTGAGCTGTACTTCATTATAGGAGCATAAAGCTTGGGATATTGAATTGGATTTCCTGAACTCATTCTTGTACCTCTTCACTGTGTTGTTTATTTTCATTGCTTCCAAACCTACATCTCCCCAGGCTCTAATTTGGGAGTCATAGATTCCACTACCTAATGCTCCACTAACATTTTTTTAGCAAGAAAAGAAAGAACAAGTTCTCACCTGGGTATGGAAGTCCAAGATATGGGAGAATTTAGGATAGAAGGAGAGACACTGGCATTCCACTTGTCTTTTAGTGACAGAAGAAAAATCTCTGGTTATTGCCTGGAGATCTCCTGAACCTTGGAACTTTTATATGGACAGAGCCCCAGATCATTTGAATGTAGCTACAACATTCTTTGTGACACTGAGAGGGCTTCTAGGTTCTACTAGGTTCTGTTTTCCTACACTACTAAGTATCCATTGTGTTATTAAAATAGTAAGTGGGGTATCATACGTCTTTATTCACTGTGAATATCATTTCAATGTCCCAAAACCTTAATATCATGTAGTAAAGAAGAATACACAACACCAACTAAGTTCAGAAAGAAATATATAATAAGTCTTTCTTGGCAATGAAAAATGCTAAAAAAAAAAAAGAGAAAAAAAGCAACTAGGTTACTGGATAGATATTGGCATAGTCACAATTAAAATACTACTTCCCTTAATGTTAATGTTCAATCAAAATGAACAAAGCAGCCAAATAATTAAGTATGAGATTCTCAAGAGAATTCATTATCCAATCAATCTAATAAAATGTTAGCAAGGAAGTAAAATGCTAATTTAAGTACTGTAGCCAGGGTGGTCATGGAGGACAAGAGAGGAAAGGAGAGAAAAGTAGAAATCAAGTATCTCTTTTATTCCTCCCTGATATTTTCCACTGCCCACCTGGGGAGGGGAAGAAAGAGATAGCAAGAGCGAGGGCCTGTACATCTGGATTTAAGAGAGAATAGAAAATTAAGGATATATATAGAGCAGGCAGCATCTTGTTAATATTTTATCTCTTATTTATTTTATCTCAGACCATCCGACTCTGCTCTGGTCTACCAGCCCCACCAGTCTAAGTGATAGTGCTGTCACTCTTTTCTTCGAACACCCTTGAATTATACATGAAATATGTCATGAAAGGTTATCACTTAAATAGTCTTTAATGGTTGATCAGTCATCATAAAATAGACACTTATTTGATTTTATTTTTAAAAAAGAAATTGGGAAATATGTTACATAGAAAGCATTGAGTGTATTGAAATACTTTAAAAGGATTCTTCTTTGAAGTCTTGGCATTTTCACAGGCAAAATCTATGCTCCACATGCATGCTACAATAAATGTCATGCATCTTCTGATGGTAGTAAACGGGAGGAAGCAGAGGCCTAATATGAGAGAAAACATAAATTATGGGTTAATTAAATTATGAAGACAGAAGTCTGAAATGAGAGCATATGCATATATAGTAAAAACAATATAGAGTTCCAAGAATTTGAGGAAGACAGACTAGCAGTGGGGTCCTCTTTATGACTCAGAAAATCCATTTTTACCCTACATTAATGTGTTTTAAGGGAAAGAAAAGAACCAGGATAAGAGAAGTCACCCTAATGAAATCTTCCTAGTGACACAACTTTAAGAAATTTAGACAGACTGGCAGCAAGATCTTTCAACTCAGAATAAAAGCAATTTAAAAGTAATCCCTAAAATAATTTGTAATTTATAATTATTTCCAATTACTGTATTTCATATGTATAATTTATTTAGCTACATATCTACTGATGGGTATATAAATTTCTCTATATTCTAGCTAATTTAAAAATGAATTGGTAAACTAAGGCTAAGCTTATGTCTTTGTGTTTTCTTTAGGCAAATACTTACAAGTAGAATTGCAAGTCCATATGGTAGCTCTGTATTTTGTTTTTGAGAAAGCTAAATAATATTTCCATAGTTCTGCCACAATGTTCAGTCTGAGCAACAGTTTACATGGGTTCTCTTTTCTGCATATCATCAATATTCAATATTTCTTATCATTTTGATAATAATGAGGAGTTATCCTAGGGAATTTATTAGCACTTTCCTAGTAGTTAATAGAGTATTTTTAAAATTACATTTTGGCCCTACATGCTTCTCAATTCAGATATCTTGCACATTGTATTATATAATTTGATTTTTTGCCAAATGCTCGTGTAGTTTGCGTATATATCTTAGATGTTGACCTTTTATCAGATACATGTTGTACTCCTAATATTTTTTCTCACTCAGCAGAGTTTTGATTTTGCGAATGGTTTCTTTTATTATAAAGAATATTAATTTCATGTGGTTCCAAATGGTTGTTTTGCTGTTGTTGATATATCTGTTTTTTAAGAAATTAATTAAAAGATTGAAAATCTCATTGTTGTGTACGTAAACATTTCCTTGGGATTATTATGTTACTGATCCTATCCTGATGGGTGATTGTGCCCTTCCCTAGGATGTGACCTGGCATTCTGCTCCCACCCTAGGGTGGTACCTGATTCTGATGTATAAAAACAAGGGTCTGTGGAAGGCAGGGTCTTTCTTCGAAGACTGATTCTGGTGCTTTTGGCTTCAGCCATGTCCACGGAATAAAGCTGATATCTTCTGAAGCCTGACTGCCTGTTAGCTTTATACCCGAAGCATTCACCTCAGAACTGCCAGCTGAAAGCCGTGACAGACACTTGCTCCGAGCTGGAGGAGAAAGACCTCACCCTCCTTCCCTCCATCAGTCAGTCCCATCAAGGGCTGACTTGCAACATCTCATATCTAAGATATAAAACAAACTGTTCACTGACAAACTTTTTTCTAGGAGTTTTGCTATCTCGTGCCTTACATTTAGACTTTCAGTTCATTTGAATTGACATTTGTGTATAGAGCTAAATCAGGTTTCAGTTTCATTGTTTTGAAGGTTTCTTATCCAATGCTCCCTAGAATATTTATTGAAGATACGATCTATAACAACTATACATCATTAAGAACTTATCATAAATTAATTGACCATATATGAATGGCATGTTCTACTAGATATTACGGTGAGTGTTTTCCCACAATTTATTTTGTGTCCTAAGGCAGTTGTATGGAGCTGCATTATTTTATCACCTTTATTTTACAATTGAATTACCTGAATCTGGGAGAGTAAGTACATTGTAAAAGATGATACAAAAAATGAAAGAGCCTCACCTAAACCTATGAAGTCTGGGTACCTGCAGCATGCAGTTCAGTAGTGATTAAAGCTTAGCTGGATCAGTAATATTCCACTCTTCAGACCCTGGTCCCTAAGCAATTTCTAAATTTTCTTTGTCTGCTTTTTTATGTGTCATCACTGGAGATGACCCATCTATTCCATGGTCAGCAAGAACACAGATATTGTGAACTGCAAGCTGGAGACAGCAGCCACCAGTAAAACAAACCAGCACCCACCATTCACATGTCCTGATAATGTTCTAATTATAAATTACAATTTTAATCATTCAAATTTAGAATTTATTAATTCACCTAGTTGAGGACTAAAGTCTGATTATGCATCTAGACAAAAATAACTTGTAAGAAAACTTTCACCATAATGTCTCATAGTAAATGCCAGTTAAGATACATAAAGAACAAAAGGACAAATCTAAACAAGAAGTAAACAAAATGAATCACTTTACTCCCAAAGTCAAATATTGGAAGCTCAGATTTTGCCAACAAGGAATAATTATGTAGCTCAAAGTTTTTCAGAGCTAACTTTAGAATTGTCTCGACTTCATCTGATTTCTCTGAGTTTAGATTTGTTGATTTCTTTTTAATCACTTAAATATATTGTTTTCTATCATGTCTATGTGTCTGTTATGATATTTTAAATTTCAAATATTGTCTGTGGTAATGAAAGTAGTAGTTAGATATATACATTTATCCCAATGTATTCATGGCTTTTGAACTATTTTCCTTAAAGTCCTCACTTGCATTTACAATAATCTACTTCCCTCTTACTCAGAACAAATGTCAGAGAATCCTTAGGGGGTTTTCTGTTCACATTAGTTTAAAAAACTCCAGAGGTAATAACACTTCTATGAGATAATTTTTAAACTGTAATATAGATATATATTCTTTTCCTCTACATTCACATGGCCACATATTTCAGGCCCCTAATTTCATTGTTTCACTCTCCAGTTTTATTTTGACTGGCAAGTTATAATTATAAAATAATCCTACAGCTCAATGAATGAAAAGAAAGTGACATTATAATAACCCTCTTTTTTTCACATGTGCATAGAATGAGACAATTATTTTCAGAATTTGTATTAGTTAAGATAAAATTAAACATAGATAATTCTACATTATTTTGAATTGATGTTTTGTGTTAGGGGTAGATGCCAAAATATTGGATTGATTAGCTCATTTGGAAACTTTTGTCTGAAAACTCTCTGTCCTATTTTCAAGACACCAAAATATATGACATTTCTACCACTAGATAATGAAGGTACCTTTGTTTCATATCTTATCAAAACTGGTTGTTTCCATTTTTCCATATATGCATTCTCATGAGTGAGATTACATCTCCTTATTTTTATTTGCATTTATCTAATAAAAGTCATAATAAAAATTTTTTATATGCTGTTGAAAAACATGTCCTTTCTTCAATTATATTGATGGCACTCAGGTGCACTAAGGATGATAAAAATAGGAAGTGATTTTATTTATTTGCATTACTGCCAGAGAGGAAAGTCCCCTTCCCTTGGGCATCTACAATAGATGGAACTAATTTGTTTATGAATTCTGGAAGAACTGGTTAGTGAAGAAACCAAATAACCTCAGCACTCGGAAGAGGGACAAGGAAATGACCAGCCTAATATTCACTATTAGATCCTAAAGTCTATTTACTAGTTTTAATGATTATATTTATTTTATGGATCAGAAAACTACTTCCTGTTAACACTCACTCCAATGATCAGACAGGTAGCCTTCAACTGACTGAAAAGAGGAAGATTTTATAGATTACAACATGTCTCAGACACTATTTAGTTTCCTTAGGATGACGGTTTTCTTCTCTCAATATTCTGCCACTGTAGGCCTCTTAATTTACATATCCCAGACTCCATTGCCATTTGCCTTTCTGCTGCCCCAAATGGAAAACACTGATGGAAGATTGAAGGTGGGAATGAGCAGAGATTCTCATCATTTCACTCCAACTATTTTTTTTAATTTTTCTTCAAAAATTGCATATAAACTAATAAGTTGTTCTCAGTTGGGTTTCAAGCATAGGGTATTCTAGCATCAATTCTACCATCAGTGTTAACTTCACATCATCAGTATCCCATGGTTCCTTCATCACCTCCTCTGCTTTTTTGACAGACACAGTTTTAGTTAGTTGCTGTAGTTTGGATCTCAAGCTTTCAAAGTTGTTAACTTTGTAGTTAAGATATATTCATAAGCCATAACTCTACATCATTGATGTGCCTGAGGTCACTGCCCCTGCAGCTGTTATCTTCTGTATACCTCTTCTTACTGAAATTTCTCAAATTATTTCATTTATTTTTTGGTTTGGGGGCCATGCTCGACGGTGTTCATAACTTTTTCCTGACTTTGCATTCAAGAATCACTCCTATGGGCTGAAATGAACAAATGTGATGCTAAGAATGAAACCTTAGTCAGCCACATGCAAGGCAAATGCCCTCCTCAATGTGCTATCATGCCATCAACCTCCCTAGACTTCTTTCCCTCCCTGTACTTCTTT
Source organism: Crocidura indochinensis (assembly GCA_004027635.1). Classification (NCBI taxonomy): domain Eukaryota; kingdom Metazoa; phylum Chordata; class Mammalia; order Eulipotyphla; family Soricidae; genus Crocidura; species Crocidura indochinensis. Next base: position 15,052 of record PVKC010000249.1, on the reverse strand, counting down.
TCCTTCCTATATTCTATGGTCAAGTACTATCTAAATATCATTTCCCATGCTGATACTTTGTTTCATTCTTACTATTATCAAATCTACAGGAATAACACTATTAATTTTTTCAATACTTGAGATTATATGGTGCTTTTTGTGAGTTTAACAAGCTCTTACTGTGAGTATACAGTTTTATTTGCTCCCAGAGAAATTCAACATGAAAGTGACCCAGAGTTAGTTTTCATAAGGATACATGGTTTCTTGTTCAGGTTGGGCAGCTTTCCATATCTATAGTTCAATTAATACTGGATTCATAGTAATTAGGTAATGCCTTATGTTCTTATTCTTGTTCTAGAAATTGTCTTCTTGTATTGTCTGTTTATTTTGGTGGTCATATCCAGTGATGCTCAGGATTTAGTTCTGCTCCTAGCTTTGCTCTCAGAGTTTACTTCTGGTATACTCAAGAAACAATATGGGGTGCCAGGAAATCAAAGCCAGGTCAAATGCATGCAAAGAAAAGATCCTACCCATTGTGTTATCTCACAATATCCAACTCTTCTTATATTCAATCAATAGACATCTTTTATATATCCTTTATGCTCCCCCCGTTCTATAACACCTATCTCCCCAAATTCATTAATAAATTCCCCAATTTATTTCTCTAAGACACTTTCTAGTTTGTTTTCTTGACACTCAGAAATACACACTAGAAAAAAACTTTATTGCCAAAATGTTTCTGTGAATGCAAAGGGAAATATTTTTAGCATTACAAAGAAAAATTGTCAACTATGACTTTTTAAACCAAGAGTATTGTGTATATTTTTCTGACTGACATGCTGAGGGGAAATTTTATTATATTTAATTATATATTTATAAAATATCAGTTACAGTCACTACACTTCTTATGTGGCATTAAGATTTGTAAGGGGGTATATGGAAAAATGTTTTTGTTAGTTTTAGGAACCATAGTACACAGTACTGGTAAATATTCAAAAGTCAATGACACCCTGCCAAAGTGTCCACTTCCTTATATCATACATAAGATAAATTAGTTTAACTAAGTAAGTAATGCGCTGTTTTATAACCAGTGTAATTCCTTCTAAAAATCTATATTTAAATTTTGTCCAAGTCTACATCAAGTGTGGCATTGTTACAGAGTTAAAATCTGAAGTACATTTTGAATTCAAAGGTCATTCATAGTACTGTATTTTAAATAACTATCTTAAATAAGCATCATGGTTATAAAATTCTTCCTGATTTAATTTCAGTCATACAATGTACACCATAATTCACCAGTACATATTTCCTATCAACAATGCCCTGTTTCCCTCCCATCATCCCCCCCCATTTGCCTCTGGCAGACATTTTACTTCTTTGTCTCATTCTCATCTTTTTTGTGTATATGTGGTTTTTTGATACTGTGGTTTACACTCTTACTAATGAAGGTTACAAATTATGCATATTACTTTATATTTAACCCCCATTTTTGTCTAGATTAGATCTAGATGTTCAGATCCATCTATTAGAACAGTGAGGCTTTCCATAAGGTTTGAGAAACCCTGAAAAAAATCAACATATTTGGCAGAGCAATTCAGCTAGTGAGACATTCAGCTCTGGATCATCTGATATGCTATGACTGAGGATGTTTAGTGGAATGGAGAGAAGGGGGAAAAAGGTTGAAGATCAAAGTGTCAATGCTATAAAGGCCACTGGCATGGGGATGATATTTAGTTTATTGCCCACATTATGGTCAGTAGCATTAGTAGGAATTTGTAATTTGTATAATGTCATACTGCTTTGAATGTTGTTTTTATTTAGTAATCATCAAACTATCACTAACTTATTTATTATCATAATTATTAGGATTGTGTAATCCTAATTTTGACCATAAAATATGACAAATAAAAAATATTTTCTACATAAGTCAGAATGTTATTATTTTGATGACTTCATTCTTTATTGTGGAGGTCCTCAAAAAAAGTTTACAAGTGACATGTGGGCCCCTTGGAACAATACTCAGCCATTCCAATGATAGACCTAGAGACTGTGTAGTTACATCGTCCTGTGGTTCTTAAGACCACTAGGATGACTGTCTTTAGTCGTCTTCTTTACATTCCCAACAACTACTGACCTAAAAATCTGTTTCTAAGCACTTTAAATCTCTACATACTGAATATAAATATCATCACACAGTGCTTATAATTTTTAAGGAATGGCTTGTACCATTTAGTGTATTGCCAAGAATCATCTATGTAATATGTGATGGTGTTTATTTCTCTATAAGATTGAGTAATATTCCATTGTATTCAAGTACATTCTGTTAGTCATTAATCTACGCTTATGTTTCCCAGTATCTGTCAGCATTGGACAACACACTATGAGTATGGTTGTGCACTTAAGTTTGGAACATTGTTTCTATTCTCCCAATTTAAATGCAGAGAAGTGAACTTGATTGACCATAAAGTAATCTTTTAAGAAACTCCCAGACACATTTCCTGAGCATCTTCACTAATTTGATTCCCACCCTGAAATTTAAAATGCTCAAATGTTTCTGTTTCTCTACATATTTGTCAACATTTTTTTCAGTAAGCCACATCCATGATTTCTGGGAGTCATTCCCAGTGGTACTCAGTTCGCTGTGCAAGTATACTTAAAATATCAAAAAAAAATATCATGTGGTGACAGAAACCAAACACAAGTTATACAAATTCAAGAAACATGTTCTCTCTCTTGATCTATCTTTGCAGATCAATATTTTTCTTTTCATTCTCTTTGGACAGCAGCCCTAGGAACTGGCTGTTAAAATGATTTTGACTAACCCAGAATAAGGTGAACCCAGAAACAAAAGCCTGTTGTTGTGGATGGATTACAGATTTTTTGTTTGTTTTTTGTTTTTGTTTTTGAGCCACATTCAGTGATGCTCAGGGGTTACTCCTGACTATACACTCAGAAATCACTCATGGCTTCAGAGACCATCTGGGACACAGAGTCTCAAACCACGGTCCATCATGGTCAACTAATGCCCTACCACTGCGCCATTGCTCCAGTCCCTAGTACAGACTCTTAACTATTCTTAATAACATGAATACTATTAATGACCAACAATCTGCAGGGGTTATATCTTCTTTTCCCTCCATCTGCTCTATCAGTTCTCTCTCCAAAAAGCTCTAAGTTTATATCTTTATATCTTTGAGTAGCACATAATTATTATTTTTTATGACCAAGTTCCCTTTTAATAGTTTTTTCTCATATTGTCCATGCCTCTACTTGGGTACTTTGGAAACACTCAACTAATGATTGGGAAAGGCAGAGAAGGAGCCAACGGAGGCATCAAATGTCCTAATGATGGGATGGAGCAGGAATTTGAGCAAAAGTACAGTGGAAAGAAAACTTGCATTAGGCTCACCTGGGCCCAAACTCCAGAAAAACATATGGTCCTCTGAGACTGCCAGGAATTATTTCTAACTTGGAGATCAGAACTTGGAGTACACCCAGAGCATGGCCAAGAGCAACCCAAAATAAACAAACAACAACAAGAAAAACAATAAGATTCTGACGATGATTCAGAGTTTGTGAGTGTCCAATCAACAAGAAAATTAAGGAAGTACTTTAGATAAATTTAAAGCTTAAACTAATAATAAAAACCTGTTTTTAACTTAAGTAATTTCTTTATTTAAACACCACGATTACAAATATAATTGTAGTTGGGTTTCCACTATAACAATAATACCTCCTTTCACCTGTGCAACTTTTTCATCACCAATGGCCCAATCTCTTCCCTCTCCCCAACCCGGCCTGTGTTAGACATGCTTTATACATACTTCACTCACTGACATTGTTATGATAGTTCTCAGCGTAGTTATTACTCTAACTGCACTCACCACTCTGTGGTGAGCTTCATATCTTGATCTGGTCCTTCCAGTCCTCAACTCTGCGAATTATTTCAACATCTTTAATTTTTCTTAAAATCCATAAATAAGTGAGACTATTCAATGTCTTTCTCTCCCTCTGACTAATCTCACTCAGCAAAATAGATCCCATTTACATCCATGTATAGGAAAATTTCATGACTTTATCTCTCCTGATAACTGCATAATATTCCATTGTGTATATGTACCACCATTTATTTAGCTATTCATCTATTGAAGGGCATCTTGGTTGTTTCCAGAGTCTGGCTATTGTAAAAAGTGCTGCGATGAATATAGGTGTGAGGAAGGGATTTTTGTATTGGATTTTTGTGTCCCTAGGGTATATCCCTAGGAGTGGTATAGCCAGATTAAATGGTTGCTCAATTTCCAGTTTTTGAGGAATCTTCATATTGTTATCTATTAGGGCTGGACTAGATGACATTTCCACCATCAGTAAATGAGAGATTCTTTCTCTCTACATCCCCTCCAGCACTGATTGTTCTTGTTCTTTGTTATGTGTGTCAGTCTCTGTGGAGTGAGATATACCTCATTGTTGTTTTGATTTGTATCTCCCTGATGATTAGTGATATGGAGCAATTTTTTCATGTGCCTTTGGCCATTTGTATTTCTTCTTTGAGAATTTGTTCATTTCTTCTCCCAATTTTTGATGGGGTTAGATGTTTTTTTTCTTGTTAAGTTCTGTCAGTACCTTGTATATCTTGTTATTATCCCATTATCTGATGGGTATTGGGTGAATAGCTTCTTCCATTCTGTGGGTGGCTTTTGTATCCTACACGTTATTTCCTTTGAGTTGAAGAAGCTTCTCACCTTAATATAGTCTCATTAGTGCTGTTTTTTTCCTTGAAGATAGCTTTAGATTCAATGTCCTGGAGTGTTTTACCTACTTGCTGTTCTATATACCTTATGGTTTCAGGTCTGATATCAAGGACTTTAATCCATTTACATTTGACCTTGGTGTATGGTGTTACATGGAGGTTTGAGTCCATTGTTTAGCAAGTTCCTGACCAGTTGTGCCAACACACTTGTTGAAGAGGCTTTTTTTTGCTCCATTTTGCATTTTAATTGATTGTTTGTCTGGGGAGCATTCTCTAAATAGTCTAATCTATTCCATTTATCTGAGGGTCTCTATTTATTCATATACCATGATGTTTTAATGACCCTTGGTTTGTAATTCAATTTAAAGTTGAGAAAAGTGAGGCCTCCCATATTCCTTTTCACAAGTGCTGCTCTAGCAATTCTTGTGTGTTTATTGTTCCAGATGAATTTCAGGAGTGTTTGACCCACTTCTTTGAAGAATGGAATGGGTATCCTTAGAAGAATTGCATTAAATCTGCACAATGGCTTGGGGAGTGTTGCCATCTTAATTATGTTAATCCTGCCTATTCACGAGCAAAGTATATGTTTCCATTTCTGCATGTCCTCTCTTATTTCTTGAAGCAGGATTTTGAAGTTGTCTTTGTATAGTCCTTCATATCTTTAATTAAGTTGACTCCAAGATACTTGAGTTTGTGTGGCACTAATATAAATGGATTGTTTTACAGAAAATATTTCTTCTCTATTATTGGTGTATAAAGAAAACATTGATTTTTCTGTGTTAATTTTGTATCCTGCCACTTTGATATGTAAGTCTATCATTTCTAGACGTATTTTGGTAGAGTCTTTAGGGTTTTCCATATATTATCATGTCATCCACAAACAGTGAGAGCTTGACTTGTTCTTTTCCTAACTGGATACCTTTGATATCTTTTTCTTGCCTAATCAATATAGAAAAATATTCCAGCACTATATTCAATAGTAGTGTTGGGAGAGGGCAACTTTATCTTATATTGGATTGTAGAGGAAAGGCTTTTAGGTTATCTCCATTGAGAATAATATTTTCCATTGGCTTGTGGTAGATTGCCTCTACTATATTGAAAAAAGTTTCACATTCCCATCTTAATGAGAGTTTTTATCAAGAGTGTATGTTAGACCTTATCAATGCTTTTATGCATCTATGGATATGATCATACAGATTTTATTTTTCTTTTTGTTGATATGGTACATTATGTTGATTGATTTACAGATGTTAAATCATCATTCCATTCTTGGGATGAAACCTAGTTGGTTGTGGTGAATGACATTGTTAATGAGGCATTGGATCCTGTTTGCCAGAATTTTGTTGAGAATCTATGCATCTGTATTTGGACAGGAATATTGGTTTGTAGGTATTTTTTGGCAGCATCTCTGCCTGGCTTTGCTATCAAGGTGATGTTGGCATCATAAAAATTGGGGGTGTTTTTAATTCTTCAATTTCATGGAACAGCTTGCTGAAGATAGAAGTTCCTCTTGAAAGTTTTGAAACAATTCCTTAGGTAATCCATCTGGGCCTGGGCTATAGTTTTTGGGAAGACTCTTGATGAGTATTTTAACTTCCTCAGTAGTTATGAGTCTGTTTAGATATGCAAGATGATCCTGGTTTAAACATAGAAAATTATAAGAGTCCAAGAATTTATTCATTTCCTCCAGGTTTTCATGTTTAGTGGCACAGAGTTTCTCAAATTAGTCTCTGATTACCCTTTGAATCTCTGCAGTATCTCTGGTGATCGCTCCCTTTTCATTCCTAATCCGGTGAATTAGATTTCTCTCTCTCTCCATTTCTTTGTGAGTTTTGCTAGTGGTTTTTCTTTTTTTTTTTTTTTTTTTTTTTTTTTTTTTGGTTTTTGGGTCACACCCGGCAGTGCTCAGGGGTTACTCCTGGCTCCATGCTCAGAAATTGCTCCTGGCAGGCACGGGGGACCATATGGGGCACCGGGATTCGAACCGATGGCCTTTTGCATGAAAGGCAAACGCCTTACCTCCATGCTATCTCCCGGGCCCCTGCTAGTGGTTTTTCAATCTTGTATATTTTTTTTCAAAGAAACAACCTTTGCTTCTGTTGATCTTTTGAATTTTTTATTTTCATTTCTTTAGTTTCTGCTCTAAGCAGATTTCTTCTCTAAGCCTTGCTATTTTTTTCTGCCTCCCTATTTTTGGTTCCTTTTGTTGGTCATTTTCTAGTTCTGAAAGCTGTGTCATTAAACTTTTTATATAGGTCCCTTTTTCCTTTCTGATGTGTGCTCCCAAGGCTATACATTTTCCTCTTAGTAATGCTTTGTGGTGTCCTTAAATTCTGACAATTGTGTCTTCTTGTAATTTGTTTCCAGGAATGTTTTGATTACCTACTTAATTTTACCTCTCACTCCTGGGTGTTCAATAGTGAACTGTTTAGTTTCCAGGTGTTAAAGTTTTTCTTCTATGTTTCTTTGTAGTTCACATCTAATTTCAGTGCCTTGTGGTCTATGAAGGTAGTTTGTAAAATTTCTATTCTCTTGACTTTATAGAGATATGTTTTATGGGTCAACATGTGGTCTATCCGGGAGAATGACCCAGGTGTATTGGGGAGAATGTGTATCCAGTTTTCTGAGGATGGAGTGCCCTATATATATCTACTAGTCCACTTTCTTCCATTTCTCTTTTCAGAGCTAATACATTCTTGTTCGGGTTCAACCTGGTTGATCTCTCAAAAGGTGTCAGGGAAGTGTTGAGATTTCCCAATATTATTGTGCTGGTATCGATATTATCTTTCACATTTGTCAAAAATTGTATTAAATATTTTGTAGGTCCATAATTGGGTGCATATTTGTTTGTGAGTGTGATTTCTTCTTGTTGTACATATCCTTTGATTAGTACAAAATGACAATCTTTGTCCCTTATAACTTATTTGAGTCTAAATTTTATTTCATCTGATACTAATATGGCCACTCCAGCTTTTTTAAGGGTGTGTTTGCTTGGATTATTTTCCTCCAGCCTTTGATTTTGAGTCTATGCTTGTTTTGATTATTCATATGTGTTTCTTGGGGTCAGCAAAACGTTGAATTCAGCATTTTGATACATTTTGCCTCTCTGTCTCTTAACAGTTGCATTTAGTTCATTGCCATTGAGAAAGATAATTGCCATGGAACTTAGTATCACCTTTGTGTAGAAGTTTGGAGTATCTGTTGGTCTTACTTTCCTTAAAGTAGACCTTTAAATTTTTCTATTAGGGTTGGTTTTGAGTCTGTAAAGTTTCTGAACTGTTGTTTATCCATAAAGCCATGTATACTTCCTTCAAACCTTAAAGTGAGTCTGACTGGATGTAGTATTCTTGGGCAGCATTCATTTCATTGAGTTTTGTCATTATATACCACCATTGCCTTCTGGCCTTATGGGTTTCTTGTGACAGGTCTGCTTTATATCTTAGGGATGCTCCTTTAAAAGTAACTTTCCTTTTTGATCTTGCTGCTTTCCATATTCTATCCCTATCTGTGGGATTTGTCAATGTGACTAGGATTTCTCTTCTGGTGTTTTTCTTTGGTCTCTTTTAGCTGGTAATCTTCGGGCATGCAGGATTTGGTTCATGCCGTCTTTAGCTCTGGAAGTTTCTCAGTAATAATTTCCTTAACTGTTGATACTTCCTGGGGATTTTCTTCCTGGGTCTCTGGGATTCCAGTAATTTCTATGTTGTTTCTGTTGAACTTATATAAAAAAAACTTCTAATTTCATCTGCTCAGATTTCTTGAGTAATTTTTCCATTGTCTGATCATTTGTTTTAAGTATTTTTTCCATTATCTTCTGCTGTATGAATTTGTTCTGTATCTCATCTTCCAGCTTCTGTTATTCTGTTGGAGAGGCTTTCTATTGAGGTTTTTATTTCATCTGCTGAGTTTTTCAGTCCTGTTATTTGAGCCTGTAGTTTTCTGCTTTCTGTCTTTGTGGTCTGTTCAGCTTCATCTTTCTTTGAGTTATATAAACAAACATCTTCCATATTTCTACTCTACACTCCTTAACTGAGAGGCTAATTAGATAGTTGGCATTTTTTGGGTTACCAGAGCTGCCATTTTCATTTAATATTTTTGATGTTGGCTTTCATTGTTTCCCCATTGTCACGTTTGCTGTTTTTTTTTCCCTATGCTTTATGGTGGAGTTCATTTGCTAGAGATGTGTCCCGCCATGAAGAGAAGCAGAGGGGCCTTGCTCCTCTGGCCCCAACCTGCACAGGTGTTGGTTTAACCTGCAGTGCTCAGGCACCCATAGTAATGGCGATGGCGGTGGTGACCTGGACTGACCCTGTTCAGGAGTTTCCAGGGCACCTCAGTCTCTCAGCTTTCTTTGGGGATTCTGTGTTGGAGTTGATTGCAAACCAGCAGTGCTCAGGCACCCTCAGTAATGACTTTTGCGACCTGAACTCACCCTGTTCAAGTATGTCCAGGGCACCTCAGTCTCTCAGCTTTCTGGGTTTCAAACCCACAGCACTCAGGCACCCCAAAAACTCTTTTGATCCTTTAATAACTTGAATGTGAATACGAAATAATATTTGAAGGTGGTACTCATCTACTTTGTACTGTTTTCCCTTGGGATCATATCCCAGAAAAAAATAAAAAGAAAGGCAATAACTTTATACTCAATTATCTCTTTGCCTCTACTATCTTTTCTCCTTCTGCTTTCCAAACTATAACATGGCACAGCAAGCATCATTTAACATTTTTAGGAACTATAATGTGTATTAACTGACACTAATTCATATGTGCATGATTCCAAGGATTTTTACTTTCTCTGGTAGCTGTGCCAGGCACTGTGCTAAGTTAAAGGTGTTTTGAAGTGTGGAGCTAAAAGATAATATGGACTGATAGCAAATCGTCAATTATGCATTTCCAAAGAACAAACATGGTTGTGTATTAAAAAAAAGAGGTGCATACACCATACTTGCTTATAACTTGGGACACTGAGTAAAACTTTGGAGTCTGTGGTGTTAATGGAAAATATCAGTGCTCAGGAAAAAATAAAATAGTGAATGCCAGATCCTGTTAATTGCTTAATGTCTGCTGTGGGCAGCACCAGGAAGATTCTCTAGTACAAATAGTCCCAAGCAGCACAAACACCTGCAAGTTATGTTCTGATTGTGCACTTTTTGCTGAACACAGACAGAGCAGAGGCAAACCATGAAGCTGTCTCTGTCTGTCCTCCTGATCCCTCTGGTTCTTTGCTGCTTTCAGGGTAAGTACCATTTCTGATAAAGACTAACATCACTGCTGTTCTTGGGCTTCTGAACAGTAGGTAAATTAATTGGAGGGTGTTGAGAACAGAAAGGTAAATAAAACATTTTTTCTACTGTCCTCTTGAAAGCTCAGAGCTTAGCTTTTAAATATACAACATTCTAGAACCTTGTGTAAAATTAAGAGTGTAGTAAGAGTTGCTCTAGGTGTCTGGACTTCTTACACTTTCTCTCCCTGTATATTTATGTGATGCATTTCTTGCATTTTTGTATTCAAATACACAGTTATTATACAAAAATGGGTGGGAAGTGTTCTCAGTTTATAAATGCCAATGGTCTATGAGATTTTTTTTAATAATAGATCTTAAAATATGTTCTACAAATAAGCAACCTTTTATGTAACTAAAATGACTATGAGTTTTCTACTAGAACAGTAGTTGCAGTAAAATAGTACAGTTTTTGTGATTCAATTCATAATATTCATGTTTACTTCAGACATGCAATCAACAATGCTTTTCAGTAAATTCTGCCATAAAAAAGGTCAATATCTTCTAATTTTTTTTTGGTTTTTGGACTACACTCAGTGATGCTCAGGAGTTACTCCTGGTTATGCACTCAGAAATAGCTCCTGGCTTGGGAGATCATATGGGGTGCTGGGGATCAAACCAGGTCTTTCACTGGTTCAGCCACGTGCAAGGCAAATGTCCTACCACTGAGTTATCTTCTAATATTTTTATATTTTATTTTAACACCTTGATTACATACATAATTGTGTTTGGGTTTCAGTCATGTAAAGAACACCACCCATCACCAGTGCAACGTTCCCATCACCATTGTCCCAAATCTCCCTCCTCCCACCCACCCCCTGCCTGTACTCTGGACAGGCTCTCCATTTCCCTCATACATTCTCATTATTAGGACAATTCAAAATGTAATTATTTCTCTAACTAAACTCATCACACTTAAGCCCTCCTCTTACTATGGTTTTCAGTGTCTGATGCTATCTCTAGATTCACTTTGAAGATTAAAAGAATTTTTAGCAAACTAGAGGAAATAGCTCCTGTAATCATTATATTTTATTTCTTTTTCTACTATTCCAGCTGATGCATCTGCTGTTTGTCCAGATCTTATTCAAGTAATGGCAAACTTCTTCTTGAACCCAAAAGAAATTTTGAAACAGTCTCTTCAGAGATTTGATGTATCTGCAGAGGCTATTAATGCCAAGTTAGAAGTGAAGAAATGCATTGATAATTTAGACTACTGGAAAAGAGTAAATAGTGTCATTATACTGGTAATTTCTTTCTTCTTTCTACATAGAGGTTTCTGTTCAGTAAAATAGTCAGCAGGAAGAAGGTCTTGAAAGGCTGCTCCTTGCAGATAGGTGGCAGAGACCTGCCCTATATTTTCAAGAGGTAAGGTGTTCAATGTCCACATAGTATGAGGGAACTTTCTAACTAATTACCAATTAGCTGTATTTAAACTGCACAGAGAATTGGCACATACGCCAATTATGGGGACATCCTCTTCCACAATCCTCAGGAAGGGAAGTAGAAGTAGACCCATGTATAACAGAGAAGATACAAAACTCTGCTGCTTTCCATCTGTGAGCCTTCAGATGACAAATACCCCAATCTTAACATAGACAGTGAAAATAAAATGGGAAGTGTAGGTGAGCTGAAAGGATACTGAGGAGAATTCTGCAATAGCTTATTTTAGCATGATACATCTATCAGCTATAGTGAAGCCTGGGCCACTCTATATCTCTTCTGTCATATCCACTCTATCCTCAGCTATGAATCTCCCTCTATCCTGTATAATGGACATGCCAAAATGCAGCATTACTCTTGCAGGCATAGGTGCCTCTAAAGCACCTACTTATATTTTTATTAAGACGTGAGATATTTTGGGGGCTAGAGAATGATATAGAACATAGACGAGAGTGATAGAGTGAGAAGCAGAGAAGAGAGAAGTAAAATGCTTACCAGAGTTAGGATGGTATAGGGTAGTTGAGAGGGAAACTGAGACATTGGTTGCCAGAAAACTACACTGGTGAACTGGTTCTACATTTCTGTGACATAAATTCAACCATTGACAATTTTGTAACTATGTTGTTTAAATAAAATAGTAATAATAATACAAAAAACAGCCTAATAATACAAAAACAGCCTAATAATACAAAAAACAGCCTAATGGCAATTGCCTTGCACAGGGTCAACCAGGGTTTGAACCACATTACTTAATATCCTCAGGCCCAATGTCGGGGAAGTGATTCCTGAACAGAACTAGAACTCCTGATCATCTCCTGGTGTGTACCCAAAACAAAACAAATGAAATATTTGAAAGGTTCCAACAGGGCATGTTCTTCTGAAGGAAGATCATGAGTTTCTTAGCAAATGCTTAATAAAATTGAACTGTTCAGCTGAGAATTATGTGCCTCCCTTGGGTCAAATTGTATACTGTAATTAATGCCAGGAATCTCTGTAAACATCTTACCAGACCTGTTCATAACTAAAATTATAAACCCTTGTAGGCATAACTAAGAATGGTCCTTGACTGGGACATCATAGTAGTAGGCATTTTTGTCCAACATATTTTCTTCTATTACTATTAGAAATCTTAATATTACTGTGGAATATATATTTACTAAATTGTTGAAATGGTGTTTTTCTAATATTGCATTATCACTGAAAATTTGCCAGGTCTATGTGACTTTACTATAATGTGCTTTGGATTTTATTCCATTTGTCTTTATTTATGAAAGTATTATTTCAAAACTGCTATAAAGGAGTGTATCTTATCCAGTAACAGTCTAACTTATGTCTGTTTTATTTCTGTTTCCATTGCAGGAAAGAATCATTTCTGAATGCAATAAAATAGCTTTATAGTACAACACTCTCACAATGATTACCTGATTTTTCTGGTGAATGATAAGATTTCAACATCTGCTTAAATAAATTACTTGTTAACCTTTCTTTATGTCTTCTTTTATCCAAGAGTGTCTGAAACTGCAGTGGGATAAATTTTCTCTGAAGGGGCATTGGAATATTGAAGTGCCCATTTTTCTTTGTATTTTTGGATTACTCCTGGTGGGACTCGGGAGTTTCTCCTGACTCTGTGCTCAGAAATCTCTCCTGGCACAGAGGACCATATGGGATGAAGAGAATCAAACGACCACTCATCCTGGATAGTGAAATGTCCAATTTTTTAAGAGATTCATTAAATAATCATCTATATAAACAATGTGCACTGATTATAAGATAAACTATCTGTTTAATTTTAAACTATCTATTTAAAATTCACCTATAATATTTGAAAGGTTTTCTATATGAAACTGGTGGTTAGAGGGAAGAGATAATCAAGATGTTCCTGTTACTGCTCATGTTCTATGGGAGACCTAAACTCTGCTCAATTCTAAACCTGTTGTTTTCTAAACAGCTACACCACAAATAATTAATGCTCATAATGATAAAAATCTACTAGATTTTCATCTCTTCAGTATGGCATTACTTCTATAAAATATCTGTTGAAATTAGATTTTTCTCAATTCTCCCTTTTTAAAAAAAAATACCCAGGATTCAATCATCATCTCTTTTATCTAAACCTCTCATCATTTTAGGTGAACTTTTTCCCTTCAAGATCTCACAAAATAATGATACACATTTATACTTTAATTTCTCTGAAGTTCCATAGAGTAATATAGGAAATAAGACACACTGTCTTTCCAATATACTCCTTCTCCTTCTCTGGTTTATGAACCCATTACATAAGTTTGAATTCAGAAAACTCAGATATTTGTAGGCTCCCAGGTTCAGTCCAGTAAATGAACAAAAGGATTCATAGATTTCTTGCAAAACCTAAATAATACCAGATTGTAATCCTTGCTTAAGGATGAAGTGCCACCATTGATGTTACATACAGATAGCCAAGATTTGGTCCTGAGCCTCTGCCCTCATTTCCCTCTCACCAAACATTTAGTCCTAGACCATAATATTTTCTATTGATTAACTTTGTTCTTTTTTTGATGTTGATTATATTACCATATTTTAAATACATGGAATGATTGATGAACAATATCTTCCATTGTAGAGTTTCTAGCTGTATAATTTTAATATATTTTTATATAAACCATTTCAGCACCATGAATACAAACATGATTGTACTTGGGTTTCAGGCATTAACAGAATACCACCTTTCACCAGTGCAACATTCTCACCACCAATACCCCCTCTCCTTCCCATCCGCTGCATGTATTTGAGACAGGCATTTTACTACAGTCATGTTTTTTTAATTTAGTAAGCTCTCCTTTTTTTTAAAGGATAATAATTGAAAGAATGCAATAATAATGGTGTGAGAGTGGCAATTATTGCTGTTTGCACAGGCCCAGCAAAATATGGGCAAAATGTGAAAAAAGCCTTGGCCTAAATACAAGTAGACCTTACCCTTGAAGTTTTCTGGCACAAAACCATCTCTGGGCTCAAGGTTGTCCTGAGTCATTCTCTTCATTTCCTTTATCGAAGTCAAGACGTTATGGAACATCCTCTAGTTTCACCTCACCATTAGATGTGGAGAACCCTGCCCTGCAAGCAGGTAGTTTCTGTTGCTCATTCATCTGGGTGTTAAGAACACACTTTGGAGTAAGTCAATGCCAGGGAAACAGCCGGATCTTTCCTGGTAGAAGTGTGCTTCCTGGTGATGTTGTAGACAATTGTGGTTTTTCCATAGATGTATCCATGGTTCAGGGGTATATGGGCAATGCCCATTCTTCTGAGGCCTGAGTCAAGTCATTATGCCATTATGCCAATGTTCAGCATATAAGGCCTAGCTGCATTAAAAACTTGTATTCCTATCTCTATTAGATAAGAACTTGCTTTCATAGGTAATATTTTCTCATTTTAATGTGGCCATGCAAAAGAGAAACAATGCCACAAGTAATATGGGTGCATTGGAGGCCGAGAGAACAAAGTCAACAATCTCTATGACTTGGTTCTAACATGGACTCTAAACAGAGAGACTCTTCTACCAGAATTCCTTATTGAAAAGATCATAAAGAAAAGAGTCAGTGGGCAAAATTGTCGCTCTTCCAAAAGAGTGG